>JAPDSC010030809.1:0-13293 GCA_026290005.1 Latrodectus geometricus | reverse complement strand
TGTGTAAGTGTACGATACATAAATTTTTATTAGTAATATAAGAGCTTATATTATAGGATATATTGTATATATATTTTGACATCTTGTCGATTATAATAATTCAAGTGTTTATAAACATTTGGAAATGTTTGATTCTGATAACTCAAGTCAAAGTTTTATTTTGTTATGAATATGGAATTCTTGTGGGTATAAAATCTGAAATTTTCACTGCAAAAAAAAATCTATTTAAAAGGATGGAAGAATTAAACCCATTGATATAATTAATAGAAAAAAATTTTTATAATTTCATTAATCCATTAATTTAATTTCAGAATTTCATGCTTAGTCACTTCAATATATTATACTGAAGAATGCTGAGTAAAAAAAAAAAATTTATTGACTTCAGAATTTATTACTTTGACTTTATCTTGTAATCTCTTTCTGAAATCTGTATGTGAAATTGTGGAAGAAATTTGTAACAATATTTTATTTTTCCATATTAATATTTTTTAAATTGCTTGTGAAAAGAAAAGCTCTTATTGAGAAGGAGATCAATCAATCATGACAATATCAATAATGTGAATTACGACAACATTAATTGCCAATTGGTGACTAAGTGATAAGTGTTCTTGACTCTAAAGCTGTTGGTTCCGGGTTCGAGTCCTGGTTCGGTATGAATATTCCTTTCTCTATTATTTCCTTTTCCTTTCTTCTGAGATGATGAATGAATATGTGGCCCACACCCTATAAGCGGATTTGTGGAGGAGTGACGTTGGTAATGCTAGTCGCCTCCGTTACTTGGTTCACAAGTGCTCACATGATAACGATAAAAAAGCAGTTGTTTCTGGTCTTGCTGTGGTGAAGGGTTAGTCAATCAGTTTTTACAGTTAGAAAGGAAAAAAATGGTCACGTTAAATTACTTGTCAAAATTATTAAAATTGGATGTTTAGTAAGATTATATCAATGTGAAATAAAAAATTATATGTTTAAGCAAATCTTATTGCTACGATTTTTGTCCTATATATGATATGGGTCACCTTGTTTGTATTTAGGACCTCAAAATAGTCAACTAATCGTCCATTTGACTAAAAACTATAGCTTTCACAAACTTTCCTTTGAAAATTAGTGCCAATCCCTTTACTTATTATTGCTATAAGCTGATAAAACACATACCAAAACATTTCACATGTAGCCTAATCACCAAATTTATATTTAGTAAGAACTGAAAATACAGACGTAGATATGTAAATTTAAATCATGTCCTTCCATTTTATTTTACTGTGAATGAAATGGAATCATCAACTCATTCTAATAACATCAACCATACATTTTGTTCTTATAAAATTTAATTTCATTTATCAATCTAAACCCAAACTATCATTTACTTTTTCTAAATAGAATGAATGTCCAGTGAGCGTTTTTTAAATTTTCATTATTATTTTAATTTTTTAATTCTAGTATAGCATAAGCAATTAGCTATAACTTAAATTAAAAGACATTTTTCTTCTGAAATATTAATCATTTCCCAGCAATTTATTCTAATAAATGCTTGGCGACACATTCCAGCCTACGAGAAATCAGACAAATTACATACATCAAGTGGATTATCATGCCAGTGTATCTAATCACTGGTTCCCTACATATTAAGCGAAAAACATGGGAATAAACAAAATGGTCAATTAAATTGATCGCCATTTCTCGCCAATTTAAATTCGCACCGCATAAGCACTAGTCACGTCTAGGCGGTACCTTTTTTTGGTACCGTCAGCTGGTGTATTAAAAAACGACTAATTGCCGAGCACTTTCTCTTAGAAAACAGCTTTCAGTGCTATGCGTGGGTCTGTCTTTCTATGTTCCAGACGTCAGAACCGGATGTGCTTATTGTCAATCAAATCCCCTTTCGCCCACATTTTTTACAGGTGTAATTCTTGCATAGCTTTTTATTCTTGACTTTCAACAAGTGTATCAATGTATCAAGCATCCGCTATTAGTATGCAAAAGAATAAATTATCCTAAATATGAAGTGTGATGTTTTGGGCTAAAATTCAAATCAATCCATAAATCAGAAGATTTGGGATATTTATGGTCGGGATGTACACTACTGTGGTACAATATGATTAAATGGATTGATTTTATAATTATAAAAAAGTTTATATTATTTTTTCAGTTAATTATCTATTAAATATAAATATACTACCAAATTTGCCGTTTATTATCAGTTATACTATTTTCATACTTTGTACAGCAAGCCTAGCGAAACATTGAGCTTACTTTTTTCGTTTTCTAGACATTATTGGTGATTTGGAGTTTTGGTTTTCTAGATTGACATAATTGCATTTTGTTAGCGTGACTATATTGTAATTTTTACTGAAAATCATATGTTCTTAAGATGCATCATTTAGTTACGAAACATACTAAATAATATTTTTGTTTTTATGATTTGAAAGAGCCCACTCTTTCTAGTGGTCAGCGTACCTGACTTTGGATAGAGAGGTCCTGTGTTCACATCCCGCTTCGGGCATGGATTACTTTTTCTTTCTCTCTTTCCTGTCTTCATTCTTTGCTTGTTTGAATAGTTGCTACGCTATAAACGGGTACTTATGGCATGTGTGTGCTGAAGAATTTGGACTCCACACCAAATATATGGTTTAGTTGGAAAAGTGGAGCAACGCACCCCATATTGCCAGCTTGGCTAGAACTTGACAAAAAAATGTTAAAATGAAACATTTTTATAGAATATATATGTACTTAATAATATATATATAGTGAATCAATGCATATTATTTATTTTGTTCTGAGTTCTCTCAGTTTATTTTATACATTCGTAGATGTGTTGTAATCAACATATGATAGAAAAGTATTATCACTTGTAAAAAAATGGTACAACGATAAAAGTGTAATTAATGGCTTTAAAGTTTTTATTTTTCTAATAAAAAAAATTTATTCTTATGTTTTTTTATCTAAACATTTGCAGGACATTGTTCGACATGTTAATGTATTCTTTAGCAGATTTTGTTGATGAAATTTTGTTCCATAATTTTTTTACATTTTCTTCATTGTCATTTAGAGCTATTTCATAATGTTACTATTTCCTAACAATAACTGGTATTTAATGAAAATGTTTTCTAGAGTACTGACACATTTTCACAAATCTCGATACACTAGTTAACATTTTTGTTTTCAATTTGAATATAGATTAGATTGTTTTGGGGGATTGTTATTTTTTTTATCATTCCAACCAGTAATTCAATCACGTAAATTTTAGTTTTATTCCGATATTTGATTTTGTAATTTGATTAACTTTGCTCGATAACAAGCAGAGGTACCATTCTATTTTTTCAGATAAGGAAATTGGGTGTCAGCAAGTAAAATCTTAAAATTGAATCTGAATTCTTATTAGATAAAAATATAATAATTGAATTATTTGTGTTAACAATCATCTTAAGTTTCCTCCCTAAATGCTGGAAATTCAGAATAACTTTGCTGTTTAGTTTAAGTATTTATTGATTCTTAAATTTAATAAAAAATATATTTTTTATTATTTGATAAATGTTTTTAATATAAAAAAATATAACAAAATATATCATATTTTGCTTTTAAATACTTTAATGTAACATAATTCATAAAATTTCTGTTTTAAATTATTGTTAGTACAAAACTAATTACATGAAAACTAATCATTTTTGATACATGTATTCTCATCAGTTTAAATTGCAATTTTAAACACTCAAATGATTTTGTGAATTAATTTGGCTAAATATTGATATTACCCTTCTATGGAGTGTAAAACCAAAATTATTATTTTCTAGATCAAAAATCATACAACTCCTGCAAAAACCTAAATACATTTATTTAATATAGATGCTTTAGGGTTGAAAAATTATAGAATAATCAGCAATTTTAATAAATTGGAAATAAATTATTTTATTTGGTACACTAGGAAAACAATTATAAATTATTTAATAATGAATTTATTTTTTAAGCAAATATTAATATGCTGAGATAGAAAACATGAGTTTTATTCATTTGATTATTAATTTACGATCATTTTTTTCACATGAAAGATAGTTATATCATTGAATAAAATTTAAAGTTTGTTTCAAACCACAACAGGCATCTACTCCCGAGATGAGAATTGAACACGCAAACAGTATAACCGTAGACTAAAGTTCCAATTACTCGGCTGCCAGCTCTTCTAGTCTTTATTTGATAGTTTTAATTCCACGTAATGACCAGTCTAAGGCTATTGTTTGACATTTTAATATTCACCACGTAAATTTTGAACAGGACTTTTCTTAGATAGTGGGCCGTGTTCACGAGTCATAAGGGAGGAAACCTGGAAAACACGCACTCATCCCACCCTATGTATGCAGAATCCTGAGATGAAACTTCAATTTCCCGTTGTTTGACAATTTTTTAGATCTAACTTGGGACTTTCAACAATGTTTGAGTCTAACCTGAACTTCGAAGAACAAAGGCTTACCTCTAGACAACTGTGAGCCGTTATTTGATAGTTACCGATATTATAAAATATCGGTAAATATCAAATTAAAAAAAAAATAGTCTGAAAGATTTTTAATCTGTTTAAGTAGTTTTTCACTTATTTCTTGCTACACAAATTTACTATGCATTCATTAAACTATATATATCTAAGTAATAAAGCAATATTTGTGAAATATAAAATAATAGTTTAGGATTCTTATCAAATGAAACAATGTAATGAAATAATTTTTGTAAGAAATTATGATATACTTCTTTGGAAATACACACTCCCAACTCACAGGCCCGATGTTCTATCTTCGAGATGTCCAAGATCGACTCAGCCTTTCATGCCTTCTGTAAGACGATAAAACAGATTACCAAGCATGCTTGGGAACTAAACACTGGGGATTTCGCGTTAGGCTGACATGTGCTTCGCACCCCAGGGCCCTCAGTCAAGAAAATAAATATGGGCACTAACTCCCTTTGGGCTGTCATGCCACAGAGTTTAATTTAGTTTCCTTAGAAATACTATCGCACTATTGAATAGTTGATTCTGTTTTAAAGATGTAATAATAGCAATATCAAAATTGCGTTGCACAACCATCAGTAATAGGAACTTTGACAGTGACAAAATTTGATAGCATATTTTGTTTATATTATTAGAGACAAATGTGAAAACCATATTAAAATAATGAAATCTAATAACAATATTAAAAAAGGAAAATATCCCATTTAGAACAGTTTATTGCGAGAAGAAAATATCTTAATATTATAAATTTTATGTTATACATACAAAAATATTAACTATTTTTCAAGAATTGAATTCATAAGAAATAACATTTATTGAAAAAGTGTTTCAAAATTTAACATTCTATTAAGGTATGAAAAATCTACAAATCTGCTATAATTTAAAAGTTTAAAAATAAGGTATTAAATTTGTTTAACAATGTTATACTTATTTTCCATATTTATTTTCTCACGTAAGAAAAATATAAATGTAGTATTTTATTTGGGAAAGCATATATCAAGAATATATTTGTTTTATAGATATAGAAGACAGCGTAATAAAATTTGTAAAGTAAATTAATTTTAAAACGTATGAGAAGTAAAGAAATTTGTTATAGCTCTTCAGTATTTAAAAAAAATTAAATTATTTTAAGCGAAGGAAAAACAAACTTCTCATATTTGTTTTCTCAAACGAAAAAATTTTTATAATTTTTAATATAGAAATTTTGTTTTTATTTCTAATGGCGGGCACCCTTGAGCAAGTAAGTACATTAGCCCATTTGCCGCAACAAGGCTGGAAACTGCTACTTATTTTATCGTTACCCGGTGGGCACCTGTGAACCAAGTCACGGGGGTACGAGTAGCATCGCCCACGCCATACCACCACAAACCCGTTTATAGGGCGGGCCACATTCATCCATCATCTGACGAAATGACAAGAAACACAGAGAGAGAAAGTACATTCATGCCCGAGCCCGGATTCGAACCCAGATCCTCCCTTTCCTTAGTCAGTTACGCTAACAAAGAGACAGATTGGGCGGCTAATAGAGAAAAATAAATACGAAAAAATTTATTTTATTTATATAAAGATAAATTAGGTTAGATAATAAAACAGATTTATTTGTAAAATTAGAGATATACACAAAAAATAATAATTTCAATTAAAAATGATTAAATTTTACTCAATGACGTCAAATACATTTTTTACAGTTTTCTAAACAAAAAATTATGATTATATTGGTACAAAAAAATTAAAAACATAATAATACAATTCTGTATAGACTAAGAGATGTCATAAGTGTTTTCCGTAATAGCTTCAATGGAGACCAAAACAGCAAATTGCCGCTACTTTACCTAATTGATAAGTACAAACTGATCCAGTGAAGAAATATTCAAATGAAGTCATTACTCACTGAATGCAATTCCTTCACCAAAAATCTTGATAAAGGTTAACAACCCATCTTTACTACGAACGTTGACACCACATACCTACCTTCTCAGTTGCAATTAGATATTAGCTCCAAATCTAGTATTAATTCGCCTTATAAATAAAAAAAGCGGTGAAAAGTGCGCCAAAAGTTTATTTACTTGTCGTCAGAAAATGTACGGGGAGAATTTTTCGCCTTTTGATTACGGATTGTCGGAGGCTTTTCCGATAAAAGCTGTCAGTTTTCATATACGGAAACTGTCAGATTTATTTTCCGGAAATGCATAGAGAGAATACAAAGAGAATGTTTGATTAGAGCCTTTCATTTACTTAAATTCAATTAGTAAAAGTTGTTAATGAAGTTGGACATGTAAATTATATGTTAAGACAGTGATTTTTATCTGTATAAACAGTGGAATCATTGTTTCTTCGTATAGAAGTAAAAGAATAACTTTTTATGCCAGAATAGAATAATTATTTTGCTAAATAAAAATCAGTTTATTAAAGGTAATTAAAATTATGGCTTGTTTTTTAATTAAAAAAATTATCTAAATTTAAACTTTATTTAACGACTTCTAAGATTTAAAAAATATAAGTTGCGTTAAAAATTTACTTTAAAAATAATTGAATTAATTCCCATCTTCTAGTTCATATGATTTATTTAATTTTTTTTTTTATTTAGTTTTAATAAAATGTAAATTAATTTAAGTGATATAATTCCTTAAGATTTCTGAATTCATTCAAAGATATAATTGCACCTGAGAAAATAATATTGGAATAAATAAAGCTAAAGCCGGATTACTTAAATCTTTGAATGAATGGATTTTCTTAAGCTCTGTCTTTTATTAATTTTAAGATCAAAGGAATAAATTAATTATTTGTTACAATTTTATTTTTAAAACATGTGTTTCCTTTATTTTAGAGTTGTTAACATTTCAGATCGAACGGTAATTAATGTATAAAAATTAATCTCTGAAAATGAATTCATGTAATAAAGGAAATTTTATTAGAAAATTCATATCGCCAGCACTAAATTTAGAAAAAACAACTGGGCTAATTGTGGTACATCATTGAAAGTTCTTGCTACACTCAGACCGAAATTTTCGGTTTCTTTTCATGTGACACTTTATGGGACTACAGTAACATTAAAATTTCTGCACCATGAAGCTATGAGCTACTGAAATATGCATTACATACAAAACTTTTCATGATATTCGAATGATAAGATATTTTTAATATTCTTACATAGCAGATGATGGTAATAACATCAGCAGTTCCTATAAAAATTTATTTTTCAGCGGGATTTTTATTCAGAAATAGAATACAAAGGATGCTTTGGAATTAGAAATTTGTTAATGCATCTCGTGTAACAAAAAGAAATATCTGAATACCTACTAAGCCAAATTTGAATTTGATATATGCAGTATTGACAACAATCGGTATTGCCGTTTATCCTACAAAAAGTTTTGTTGCTTGAGATGACAAATGAATATTTAAATAATGATTGAATGACAGTCAAACTGATCACTATACAAAACTCTTAAACAACAACAATTCTTAAATAGCGTAATCTCGTCAGCAACTTTAACGGCCGTATTCACCAACCAGAGTTAAACGAGGTTTAGGATAAAGAGTGAATTAAGTCATGAAACGTTATTCACCACGACAGAAACAGCAATTAATTCGCCTATATGGATCCCTAGAATAACCCTACGATTTCGGAGTGTTTGCGCCAAGTCAGCAAACAATGGCGGACTTAAGCGATATGTTTTTTGACATTGATGATCAAGATTGCAAGCCAATCAGAAGCCGTCTTGCATGTCGTGTTCAGTTAACTCCAAAGTTGTTTTATACGGTAATTTCTCCGCTTCGTACTCTCCGAATAAGAATCGGCGAGTCATTCTAGAGTTGAGTTATATCCGAGTTAGGCTACGCTCAAGTTAACCCGTGTTTGGTTAATACGGCCGTTAAATAGCCGAGAAAATAGAGATACTTTCTGTATGGCCATGGAGAATCCTATAAGCATAGCGTTAGCCATGATTTAAGAAATGTGGTATTTCGTAAGACAAGCGTCTGCATGGTTAGTTTAAAAAGGTTGGACTATTGATGATGAGTTTGCTTACTCTTAGCATCACAAACATGGATATCTCATGGTGTTATCAATGACGAATAAGGATGCAGAAATGGCCCCATTTCGCTTTTAAAAAATCATGTACAGCATCATGATGGTTTTCTCCGTAATGTCACTGAGCCATCGTGAAGATACATTCACTATAATTGCCTATATCTGAAACAATGGTGAGATCTGCCATTGAATACTCGTCTTAATCATTTCTTCTTAGCATTGCTCCCACTTTGACCAATAGCCGTTATATTTCTGATGGATTAAGCTATAAGCTTTCATTTTCTTTGTAATTCCAATAATAATATATTCACAAAAACTTAAAATTGCCATGCATACCTATCTTCTGAAACAGAAAGCATGTTTGACTGTTGTCATAGTAATCATACTCATCTCAGAAATTTTGACATCTCAGAAATTGAAATGAACTGGTAAAAGATTTTTGAAGTACTGGCAGATACCACTCAATAATAAAGACTATTGTATAACCACTAATAATAAAGACTAAATTTAATTAATATTTTGTTTCATTTACTATAATGTTCAAAATATAAATTGTTTGCATTTTCAAAATCATTCTTTATTATTTCAAGATCAGTATATAAACACGGCATTATCAATTATCTAAAAAAATGAAGGTGTATTAAGTTTGAACTGACCTTCAGAAGAACATAAAACAAATAAAATTAATTAGTTTGTTTAAACTAAGCTAATTAATAGAAAAATATGCCTTAATTTGTTATTTATGTTTTTTTTTTTTTTTTTTTTTTTTTTTTTCGTAATTTGTTTACTCCGGTGAGGAATTCACGTATTCAAATAAATACTTTTTTTGAATTATATAAATAAACAAAAAATATTTATTTAGGATAATTCAAATTTTTGAAAATAGTACTAGTTTGGGGAAAAAGTTATCCATTATTTTTTCGGTAGACGTCTGTAGTGATCGCTATCTCGTGAGGTATCTATCAACCAATTTCAAATTTATGCTCGTTGGAAAGGTGACATTTGACACTAAAATATTCTCTTGCGGTTTTTTGTTTTGATTAATTCAGTTACGAGTACAAGGTTTTAAAAATGGAAGACAACAAATAGAAAATTAGATACATTTTAGTTTTTCTTTTATAATGGCGAAAATGCTAACCAGCAAGCTAAAATTGTGAAAGGTGTTTATCGTCCTATATATGACTGTAACAACCAGTTACGTACAATTTTTGTTTCGTCGATTCCGTTCGGGTATTTGGATGCTAAAGATGCACCTCGCATTGATACAACATCGTCGAGAATATCTATAAAATATCAAAAATTATCACACTTGACAGTATGTCAGCAGTCGTAGCTTCGCACAAGACCTAAAAATCTACATGAAAACTGTTTTAAACCTTTTTACAAAGCGAATCTGAAAGAAGTTATAAAAAGTTCACGTAAAAATAATGGATTTCTTTTTCCCCAACCTAATATTCAACAAGAAGATATGAAATACCCAAATTAAATTACTTTTGCACAACTTTATTTAGAAAATTATTAACATTAACTATCATTATTATTAGCAATAAATATATTTTCTTTTAATTTTTCTTTGACAAGCATGGTAAAACAATAGAAGAAAAATTAGGTCTTTAGTATTTAATCATTAACAATACTAATCACTTACTGCTTCTGAAAAAAAATTCTTAACATTAAAACTTAACTTAAAGTTTAAATTCTATTAAACTATTAATTAGAAGACCTAACTTCTAAGTTAAGCATTAATAATGATAGATTTTACCAGAAACAATATTATATATATATGTTAGAAACATCTTGTATTAAATATATAAATCCTTGGTGAATTTTAAATTTCTGTCTAATTTAACTCAAATTAAGTTGCCAAGAACTTGGTTTCGATTGTTTCAGGATGTTTCATTAAAATATATATCTGGTAATCAAACAATTATATAGTAAATCATAATCTATATTTGATTGTTTAAAATTATTTTAATTCTGAATTTATTTCAATCTTCATTACACGGTTTAAAATATTTTAATATTTCTAATTTCTAAACTAACTTTTATGCATAGGAAATATTAAAATATAATATATTTAAAAATCAGAACCTACTTTAGAATAAGCAAATCTTTCAATCTCTATAAAATTAATCATATAACATTTTAATCGTTTAAAATCAACAATTTATATAAATATAGAAATGAAATGGTGTGAAAATTTATCATGTTATGAAAATACTATGTTTTATAATTAATTTAATATTAATTATAACTTTTAAGCATTGTAAAAATTAATATTACATTAAAAATAATTATTGGATTAAAAAGTATTGTGGCATAAAGTTAATTATAATAAATTATATAGCAATTAATACGCGGCAAAATCATCAATTACCGTATAGAAATTAATTTTATTTTAGATATTTTTATAATTAATTTAATAATTAATATCACTTAAATATTTGTCTTCTACTTTTGATATAACAAATTTATAGCATTTTGTTCCACAATTCTAAGTTTTCTGGTTTCGAACTAAGGATAGGAATTTCGAAATGATTTGAGTCCATTTTAAACTATAAGCTTCAATTGAATTAACCATTACTTGTAAAAAATGATTGTAGAATGTAAAATTAATTTAAAAACAAATAATTCATTTAGTAATCTTATTGAATAATAGCAAATTTAAATATTAATATAGTATCTCATTAGGTAATTGAGTCAAATGAATTTATTTATTGCTAATAAGCAGCCTTGATTAAACAATTAAGCAAAATAATACAATATAAAATATAAAAATATATTCCATTTAAATTATCCATTGTGTTCAAAAAGGATCTTAAAGAGAAGAACCATTATAGATAACCATTATAGAAGAATCATTATAGATAACGAAATGAAAAAAATTATCAACTTAACAATCTTAATTCTGTAGTTATATAAATAATCAATAATAAAAATAAAATATCTCATTTAAATGCATTAGTTTATTGTCAATGCTTAATATTAATTAATATTTTTAAGCCAAATATATCTATGTAAAATGAAAAAAAAAAGCCCTGTTAAAACTGTTAGTCCGTTTGAGTTCATCATGCGCAAAAATAACCGTAAAGCAAAAGATTATAACAAATCCAGCCAAATGGTACGAACTGTCTATTTGGCAATATTTTTGGAATAATTATATAAAAATGGCAACAATAAAATTAAAATATCGCAGATAAATTATAACATAATTGTAGCAAAATAAATTGTTTATTATTAATAAATAACCTTGAATAATAGTTTTAAGCAAATGTATCTACATATAATAAATGAAAACTTAAGTTAAAATTCTATTTAAAAAAAAAAAAAAAAACCTCATTAAATGAAAGGTAAAAATCAAGAATTTCAACCTAAAAAAATCTTTCCTTTTTATAAACACATTCAACTGATTGACCTTGGTGCCAGGAACTCTTATCACGTGAATTATTTTTAGAAAGAAAGGCAAAAAAGTAAACAGTGTATATTTCATTACACCACGTGTTTGTATAAAGAAACCAATTCCGAGCTGTGTCATCAACATCAATTCCTTAAATGTTTACATTTGTTAGAGGTATTCAAGCAATCCAGATGAGAGCAACAGCATTTGAAGCTCAAATGAAAACTCAGCTTTACGTCAAGTTATTTTTTTTACCATGGCTGATTCGTTGTGCATGATATATTTACACGAAACAATCCACCTCAGCAAATTAAAAAAATGAGTTGTAGTTATTTCTATTCTTTGAAAGTATCTCGTTCGAGAGATATCGAAATGCCAAGTTTGGAGGACGTTGACATCTAGGAAAATTGCCAAACTTGCTTCTGTGATGAGAACGAAAAAAAATAATAAATAAATTCTTCTTTTCCGAATCATTGTCTGTTTGAGGATTCCTCCTCGACCTGGATAGGAGCCCATTAGCCACTTTTTCTTGAGCATGCCTCCACCGCTGTGCTGAAGATAAAAAGGGTAATGAGAGCCTTTATTGCAAAGTGGTACTTGCGGAATGAGAAGACCTGCTGTCAAGAATTCGCTACGTTTTTAAATGTGGAAACAAAGCTGTATTCAATGGTTTTGTTAATGATACCTTCCACTGACAAAGACAAAGAGGAGCTTCAAAGTAAGGACTTCGGAAGAAAATTAAATTATCATATTATTCGTTCATTAACATTAGGGGGATTGGATCGTTGAATACTTAATTCTTTTGTATTCATTATCCTCAAATGTGAACATTTTATTCAAAATCAATGAGTTTCTAAAAGTATCTTAATGCTCTTTTTCAGAAAATAAATATTTGGAAGTACTTACTTGTATTGCCCCTACGACCATTTTCGTTAAGAATATTTCGCCAAACACTAAAATTTAAACTTTATTAATTAAAATATGAATTTTCATAACTATCATCTTCATTGAAATTAATGTATAAAGACTATTTTTAAATCATATTCTAATTTTTTTATCACAAATTTAAAAGTTACATGGTATAAGTTACATGGTATGGTTACATGGTATTTAAGTTCATTAAATAAAAAACATTAATGAACTTAAATGTTTTTAAAAATGAAACATGAATTAAGTCACTTAACTACAATATTTTTCTCTAAACAGCATTATTTGGCGATATTTTTTTCACAATGAAAAGGTAACCGTATAATACATAAGTACTTGCCTCTATTAACCGTAAATCGAATTCTTCTGATTCATATTATGAGCAATATATCGACGGGTTGAATTCAGTATTGTCAGAATATTATGCAAGATAAAAATTGGGTTTTTTTT
>JAPDSC010030807.1:0-23868 GCA_026290005.1 Latrodectus geometricus | reverse complement strand
ACAGGTTTTTTACAGATATATATATTTATATTTTAGGCATAATTCGATTTTATATTTTCTTTCAATGGCGAAATTCTAAAATTATTTTCACAGCATTAAATTTTTGGTTTTTTTTCCTCTGATGATCATTGATTGATTCATTGATTGAATGATCAAAAATATCTACTGGAATTTTCGAAACAACTTTGAATGCAAAGCTTAATAATTAAGGCATAGTAAATTCTTTTTTAACTTTAGTTATGACCAAAAAACGAAACAAACATCTGAGATAGCACTTACTCAGATTTCTGTTAGCACACTACAAATTTTCGGCTGTATATTATGAATTAGTCTACTGAATGATGAGTTCTCTAGGAACTGGATACTCTTCTTATTTAAACATCGAAACTAAGAATTATTATTTGTGGATAAGATTTAGGAGAATGTCTTTATTGTTCTATTTGAAGTTGTGGAAGGTAGATGTATATAAATTAATCTAAATCAATAATGTTCTGAGTTGAATCAAATAATATCTTTAAAAAAGTGTCTATGTACGTTAAATATTTGTTCAATTCAGTTTTTTTTCACTGGCGTGGCATGTGGGGAAAAAAGAATGTTAATTTTGTCTCTTGAACATGGCTCAGAATTACGAGATTCTTGATTATAGGAAAAGTTAACCTGATTTACTAATTTGTAATATATGATCCTCTACTATATTGTTATTTATGTGTGATAGAATATTATCTGAAGTTATTTTATTACATTTGTTGAAACAGCAGCACCAAGAAGGATTAATTAGAACTAAGGAAAAATTAAAATATTCATTTGTATCATCGATATACGTTACTGATTAAAATTTAAAGTCAAAAGAGCGATTTAAAGAAAAATTTACAAAGGAAATGATTGCTATGTTTCCTGAAACAGAAAAGTAATATGTTGTGCAATAGTGTCATCTATTGAACTCCCGATGTAGTTCTGAGAAACATTGTGCAAATAACGAGTTTTTCGAAGAGTCATGTAGAGATTAATTTATTATCTTAAGTAGATTTTAAATTTTTTATTAAGGCAGAAAAATTGGGGAATATAAGGGTCACGTTAGGACCTTAACTTTCGAGAGTTCGGAATACTTCTGCAAAACTTTCTGATGAGACTGAGAATTATCTCGTTAGAAAATAGTGCTTGATAAGAGTTACAGAAGCTTAAAAATGGTCAAAAAGAGCAATTGTATCAAAGAACTATAATTCCAATCGGTTTTTTATTAAGATTGATCGTGCATAAAAAGAAGTACAGCTCCTATTCTAGCAAATGGGTCTGAAATGCTGGTCACAGGGACTTCATACAGAAAGACGACTGAATAAAAAGCTGAATCTGAATTCTTAAATATATACTGTAGTATTATGTTGAATTTCTACTCAAAACGACGATGATCCTGTCTCTGTTTGATGATTCAGCAAGGCTTTTTAACTTGATGAAATGCATAATAAATAACAAATGCTCGTACAATGGCAAGGAGAACCAGAGGATTCCATATTATGTAATACTATATTTCCATAACAACGATCATTTCAAAATAAATTATAGAAATAACAGAAATTACATTAAGAATATTAAATTACATTTTAATACAATGCTTTTCGTAGAAGTCAGCAAAAAACTTGTTTTTTTTAAAAACAATTGAATTTTTTTTAAAACTAGGTACACAAACATATGAATTAAGGAAATATTTATTTTAACTTCATCTATACATTTTGAATTTAAAACCTTTATCTTGATTTTTTTTTCTCCCCTTTTACCCATTTTGTAAAATTTTGGGGAATTTTCAACAGAAAATTATGTTTAAAAAATGACATTCGTGACCAAAGAAGGAAACAAATGTGAAATAAACATTAAAATATTTTGAATTTGAAAGGTGAAAAAATATGTTTAAAAAATTACTATCTTACATTCCACAAAGTGTTATAACGGTTGAAAGATATGAAAGAATCCAAGGCCGAGTTCTGTGGTGAATTTGGCCTTGAATTATAATGCATTTATTTATTAGAATACGAATCTTTAAACAATTGAAACAAATCTGTTTGACATAAGAGTGTTACTGAGAAAATGCATTGCTATACAAATATATACGATGAATCTATTTAATAATTCATGAGCGTATAATGTCACAATATCTCTAAGTACATGCTTTTCTCTCATTCTGTTACAAATTAAATTCAGTCTTCAAAACTTCAATGTTTTTAGACATACTTAAATAAAAATGAATTTTAATATTGTTATGAAACATTCCCGTGAAATCAAGATACAAAAAAATATTTTATTTTTAAATGCCTTACATTTACTTAATTCACAAATCATAAATTTTTACAAAAAACTATTATGTGAAAAAATTGTTACAAATAATAAAATTGTGTTGACTCTTAAATCTTAAACTCTTTTCAATTGAATCCTAGCACGAGATTGATACCTGAGAGTTAAGGAATCTATCAAGGGCCATTGAACCCTGCCAACATAAATTCGTACACCTGTTTATTTATGATACATTATCATTTGGTTTTTAAATAAGTTATACAGGTGTACTATTGCATTAAACGTACTCCTGAAACTTATATGTTTTGAAATCTTTAATTCTTTTAAATTTTCAAACTCCCTTTAAAACTCTGTAAGGCACTAAAAAAACTTAAATGGCACAAATTTTATGTATCTCAACATTTGAGAATTTTGTAAGTTGTAAAGAAAAATTTTAGTTGCTTTCTTCAGGAAATATCTAGAATAAAATGATCGAATTTAAAATTGAAAATATGATTTTTATTCATACCTTATATACATAAGTATTAGCTTAGCTTTAAAAATCCTCTTGAAGTTAAATTTAATGGTCTAAACAAGAAGAGATACAAGAATAGATATTACAGCTTACTCTTACGTGATTACCACAATTATGTGATAAATATTATTTGTTTGGTAATGTATTTTCATGATACAAAATATTATAGTTGTAGTATCTGTTATAAAATTATCATAAATATTGAGAAACTAAATATTTTTCACCAATAGCTAGGAAAATACTTAAAGTAGAACTAGGAGATTTTTTTCCCCCTTCTAATTTTTTTTTTTTTTTTAAATAATAAAAATTAAATTATCCCTGCCAAAATATTTACCAAGGACCAGAGACAGCACCAAAATATTCATTGAAATTATTTCGATTACTCAAATATATCTTTTAAGAAACACTTTTAATTATTTTAAATTTTGTAAATTAAAAAATGTCGTAAAGTGCTCAATCAGACTATTATACTAATGATAATTCACAAAAAACAGACATTCATTTCTTTTTTCTTCCCTAAAATCTATGAAACATGGGTACTTTATGGTAAAGAATACCATTCATTCAATTAATTAACATGAAATATTTTATTTTTATCAAGAACGCTAATATTGTTTGGATAGGAAATTAAAAGAGTTTTTGATTAGACTCATCAGATGATTAATAATAATACAAGCTCGATGAATCCAATAATTGATCTATCAATCTTGAAATTCTTTAATGCTCTGCGAATACTTTTTGTATAGAATTTTGTATAAGGATTGATATTGAAATATTTTGTACGGGAGTCCAAAGAGTTTTAATTATTAAATGATACCTTTGGTTGCTACTATTAAATAATGCAATGTAGTACTATTATTTGTGCATGCTTAATTTAGTTTTTAAATTTAAATACTTAGCTTATTTCCTTGATCATGTTGCAGACTATTAATTCCCATTGAAAAATATTCAAAGTATTTACCAATTCGTCAGGGCTGTGTTTTATGCACACTCATTAATGTCATTCGTACTAATCCGCCAATGTCCAGTTTCAGGTTTGAATCCAAAAATAAGAACAGTAAAATTGATGAAATCAATAAAATTACTAGTAAAAAATTGATGGGACATTCAAATAATTAAAAAATTGTATCTCATCCTTATGAATTTTTTTAGTTGCTGTGAAAATAAAAGGGATAAAGTGATGGATTTGCTTTTAAATTGCATACTTTAATTATGCAAGATTTTCCTAAGTTGCTTCTTTATTTACAATTTTAATTTTAATCTTCCTTGTCTTCTTCATCTTATCTTAGTCTGTGACATTCTTCCTTGCCAGTCTTTTCATTCATTATAAAGTTAAGACTTTATTTTTTACTTAGATTAAATTTATCATCATTTATTGTATTAGAAATCATTTACTAATTTCTCAGAAAATTTAAATTCAGTTATGCACAAGTCTTTCTTTTTTTTTTTCCTAAACTTATAGCGTTTGTTCTGGCAACATTTTTGAAGCTTTGATCTCTGTTAGAAATAACTTAAGCTTTCTTTTAATATACTTTTGACTAAATATCGAATGATTATTAATTTAGAAACACCATTAAAAATTAGTATATTAGTTAAAGTGACCTAACCAATTCTATGGAATCAATATTTGAACACTTCTTCATTATTTCAGAAACTCCTGAAAATTAAAAGATTAAAACTTAGTTTTATCTGAAAATCAGTAGTATAATTTGTTATAATATAATAGTGAAGCTTTAACGTTTATTAGCAAATTCGCTTATAATATGATTTTAAATGTTAATGCATTTGCGTTTTTTTCTAAGGTAAAGAAATCAATTTATTTAATTTTTAGGAATTTCATATTTTGTAGGTTTTAAAAGTAATTAATTAATCAGTTTTTTTTTCTTTTTTTTTTGCATAATCTCTTATTTTTGCTAATATGATTATGCAGAATAAATCGCCATGCATTAAAAATGCACGAAATTAGAAAATAAAAAAGTTGAAATATAAAAAGACAAAACAATACATAACAATCGCTAAATCGAAATTAGAAAGTGGAATAACGTTTGAATGCACATAAAATATTTTAGCGAATTTCTCTGAGTTCTAAGTGCACAAGGTGCACTAGGAGCTACAAGGCTAGACACACAAGGCTGTGTTAGCTTAGAAGTCACGTGTATTTTGTTGACCATGAGCTACCGCATATATCAATTGATGCAGAAGTGTAACGAGATAATCATGTTCGACTTATAAATGGAACGTCGCTACTGAGGTTCGTCGGAACGTTGGAGGAATATCTCAATTTGAATTCATTCTTCAAGCAATTTAACGTCATATTTTTCTTCATATCATTCTTTAATATTCTTTTCGTTAACATAAATTGGAAAATTTCAGTTTCCTTATCGACTCATTCATTTGCAACTCTACAATGTGAGTTGGAATCCACTGTAAGTCAAAAATCATCTTTTTTGAAGTTAAGAAATTCAGAATAACTTTGTAAGTTACCATAATTCTTAATTTAGCTACATTAAGTGCAATAATCGCTTGGATAGTTGAAGTGGAGTGTCTGAAACTAAGACTGTTTTTTGTTAATTGCTCTAATAACAATTTGTTCTATTGTAATCTAATTGTCTCCAACTCTCCAAGTGAAATATAGAATGCAGAATGCTCTGAATGCAGGTCATTCCAACTTATCTATGATTTTAGATGTGTCCATATATTTAAGTATAACAAATTATTCTTTGGATAACCGGAATAAATTTTTTCCATAGCAGATGCTTTAAGTTCGCTGATGTCATGGCTGAATTTTCAAAAAAAAAAAAAAAAAAAAAAAAAAAATACAATAATTTATTAAAAGTGCAATAACATATTTACTGGTTTATCTTTTTACAAATTGGTATAGTGCTCTTGGCATTGATCTTTATTAGAAAATTTTGGTACAATTTTGTATTATTCAAATTTAAGGGTCTATTGGAAAAATTTAACAAACACTGCTAGCTTTTCTTTCTTTTAAAATCAATAATTCCACTTGCTTTCTGTCTTATAAAGAAAGATAAAAACGTTTCTATCTTTATCGGCTTATAACAATAATTAATGCATTATATTCATAAAATAAAATATCTTTAGAAATTTGTTTTTAAATACAATGAAAAATTTTTAAAAAATGTTCTCATGCTAGCTTTTTGATCGTTAAAAATGTACACGATGGAACATATAGTAAGATTCCTAGAGTACATTTACGAGTAATCTTCCATCTGTTACAAGTTTCAAAACAGTATATCCAGCTGTCAGATTGAAGACACGGCTTTCCTCCACGTAGACCGTTTAAAAATTCTCATTGTTTATAATAAATAATTTTCGTATTTTCTAAATATTATTCTAACAAATTGAAAGTGGTACTGAATTAGAACTTTGTGAGTCCCACCATTGGTAATAACATGAAAAGTCGTCTGTGCTGTACCATCAAATACGTTTCAAATATAGTTAAAAGATTTTGAATGCTGTTTCTTCCATTTTTTTACGAATTTTTTCTCTATCTCTTTAGAAAAGATTGTATACCCTTATTTGACATAATTAGTACATTTTTCAATAATTTTTTTTTTATCTCATATGACTTCTAAATGAAATCTACCACATGTTTTATGTTATTATTTTTCTATATTTCCAGTGAGGAAATATTTTAATGTATAAAATGATATACTTACTTACATGATATGAGTTACGATAAAAAAAATTATTTTTATGAATTTTTACTGATGTTATACTAAAATATCTTTTCTATGAATATTAAATACACAAAGTCGTCATACGAGATCATAAAATCAAAAACTTTTTACAATAAATTGAAAATAAAAGGGAATACTGGCTTATAAGTGATTTATAGATATAAGAATTATAAATATTGGTATAAAAAACTGTTTCCTGGTAAGTGCTCATAATTTTATAACTTTTTCTCTATTTTTAGAAATAAGATTTATATGGCTGATACCAGTGTGTTCTTATATATTATACCTGATGGCGAGACAAAATCAGTAAAATTAAAGAATATAAAATAACAAGAATTAATTAAAAAGTTTTTGATTTATTAATATTAATAGTTTTTTGACTTACTTAGGTTTTAGTTTTTCAAACTTATGTGCATTTATTTCAATATAAATGACTATTTCAGGGTGTTGCATTTTACCTTTCTGTATTAATGTATAGTAAAGGTTAAAATCAAACCCAATTCGAAGAACTCCATCGTAAACCCAAGACATGGTGAGCCTTGGTCAAAAGTTTATTATTGGTGCATTTTAATATTATGCAAAAGGCATTAAAAAAAGCCAACAAAAAATAGTTACTTCAATTCATAGAAACTGCCAAGCTATACTAAACTAAAACCAAGGTTGCATAATATGTAAAAAGATAGTTTTTGACAAAATTTTCAAAAAACATTTTTAATAAATGAATGAATTTAAAAGAATGTTCTTTTTCATTGAAAATTCAATAAATAATATGCGTTTGCTTATTATTACAAAATTTCATACTTACAATATTTGGCAAAGGAATTATAAGAAAACCAAACAGTAACGAAAATTAAGATGACTAATTTTGATCTTTACATTAACACTGTCCATAAGAAAATGAAATTGAGTGTGTGAAAAACTATATCAATAACAGTTTTCACCTAATTAGTCTTATGCTATTGAAGCATGTATTAACTGTAGAATATTAACACTAAACATACTGGGGATTTTTTTTATTCGGCAAAATTAATGGGAAAATGGGTCAAATGACCCCTTTCGGTAGTTTTAGTGTTAAAGAAAACAAGCCGACGAATGATGATTTGTAAATGAATGCCTTAAAATTTAGTTTTGAATATAAACTGAACAAAATACAACCGTGTTTTGTTATTATATAATCACAAGTTTAGTGTTATATATTTTGGGAATCATGGCAATATTGAATGAGTTATGCCAAAATCATATTATGATTTTAAAATTTGGATACCCTTCTTTATAAACTCCAGTTGGAAAGAAAGCAATCACCATGAAAAATTTTAAGAGCATCACCATGATTTTAAAAAAGTTTAAGAGATTTATTATAATATCAATTACAAATTTATAGCATTGGAAATAATTTGAAAATAAGCTTTAAAATTTTATACCATTCTATCATATTTTGAAACTTTTTGTGTGATTATATTTTTTAAATGTTGTAACTATTGCGCTAATAACATTCTCGTTATTCTTGGTCAATAGTGATGATAGTTTTCGAGACTGAATCATTTAAAATGTTCATTGGTCTGGCTTGTTTATCTCTTAATTGTCATTATTTTGTTCACGAGGGCTAATTAGACCGAGACCTACGGTTTAAAGTAAATCCCGAACCATTACAAACATCCAAACCCAAGGTGAGATTCAAACCCACAAACCGTTGAACCGATATTGAAAACACGAACCATTTGGCTACCCGCTGGGCAAATAATGAGGACTATATATTGCAATGCACTTTTTTCTCTTTTTAGAGAACTAGTTTTTATGTAAAAAGTGATCTAAATCGTTAAAAATTAAATCAAACTTTATGTTTAGAATACTTAAAGATTTTCGTTTTTTATCTTCTGAACAATATTTAAAAAAATTTGCATGGTTTTTAACATCGTTTGTAAAAGTTGAGTGGAAACATACGGAAGGCATTTTAGATAAGCCGTAAGTGCAAGAAAATTTCTTTTTTATTTTGAGCAACATCGCAGAATAGTTATTTGTTTTTCGTTCAAAATAATTATTCAGAGAGCATTCTTTTCACAACACAATAATTGATGTATGAAAGTACTGTCAGCTAAGAACAATGTCATCTCTCATAGAAAAATTAACGTTTACATTTTTTTTTTTTTACGATATGTATAATTTGATCCATTATACTTAAATTAATATGTATAAACATTAAAAAAATCATAATCAAGTATTTTTAACTCATTTTTAGTTTTTAACTCTGGTAAATGTTTCTATTTGTCTCCGTTTAATTAGCAAAATAATATGAATATTTTGATAAATTTATTTGAGAATGAGATTTTTTTAATTACTCAGTTGATTAACGTTACTTTTAAATAATAAAAATTGGTCCTGTTATATTTCTATTTATATACATTATTTTAATTATATAATAATAAAATTCTGAAATGATTAGAGACAGAAATCTTTTCGCAATTAAGAAATGATGCAACCTTATTTTTTTAATAATGAATTTAAAATATATGATCTGAACTTAATATTAGGTCTAACGGAAAGTTCTGACCATTTTTAGAATAAAACAAAGGAATAAATGTTTCTTACATTAAATAAACTTTATTGAATAATACAATTTTCATCATTATTTATGACTTCTTGCCAGCGTGATGGTAATTTGTATATCCCATTTTTAAAAAATGTCTTATGTTTAGAGGCCGAAAATTGAACTTGTCTGATATTTTCTTCATTCTTGAGTTTTTTGGCCTACAAAATATTTTGTAAGGACAGAAACAAGTGATAATTGGAAGGTACGGTGGAAGTATGGTGGATGCGACAGAATTACCTAACTGCCTTATTTCTGACAAGTTCCCAAAGCAGTTTATGGCTTAGCATTGTCATGAAGCAGTATGTCCTTTCTATTGAACATTGCCGGTCTCTTTTCTTGGAATACATGGTTTTTTTTTTTTTTTTTTTTTTTTTTTTTTTTTTTTTTATAGTATTAATATCTTGAATATGTTTCTAGGCATGTTGAAATGCATGCTTGAAAATATGATGCCTATAGGAATCATAAAATGTATGCCTATAGGCATACATTTTATTCTTCTCTTAAAATACTTCAATCTGTTGAATTGTAAGAACTACTGCTTGTACATGTTATAATGGAAGGAAATATAGTCAAAATTTAAGCAAATAGTGAGAAATTCAAATATTAAAACATTTTTTTCATGTTAAAAGAAAATATAATGAAAAATATTTATGACTGAAATTTAAAGCAGTATACAGCCTTAAACATATTCATCAATATAATGTAAAAAGATAATTTTCAAACTTACATAAACACGAAGTTCTCAATTTATTTCATTGTGAAAATTGCATTGTTTTTAAAAATGCTATCAATAAATATGGATCAAACAAAAAATAATAATTTACTGTAAAAATTATCTTTATTAAAGTTCCTTCTTTTTTGTAATTAAAATTTTTCTATTTTTTTTTAAATAATTCAGAAGTTATTTTTTAAAGATTACAAAAAGTAATTTGAATTTATCACTTTTGTTAATTGAATTGTGTTTTTATTTTCAGTAAGTGTTCGACAACAAAGAGAATATTCAAACATTTCCCAGCACAAAATAGAAGAATATGTGAACAATTGGCTGCGAAATGCTTCAGATCGCGAAGGAGGAAGGAATAAAAGAAGAAAACTTTTAAATTGAAATCTGTAAATAAATAATAAGAATTCATTCATAAGAGAAAATAAAAAAATATTTTACACTGGATCCCGTCTTATTCTAAACCATTATTAATAAAAAAATTTTATGTGACATAATATATGCTATTTAATCCAAAAAAAAAATCAGTAATAAATCATTAAAACAAATGTCTTAAAATAATTAAGTTAGAATTTTATGTATATTTACATGCTCAAAATTTAGCAATCGATTGAAAATTGCTTATAGAAATATTAAAAAAAGAAGTAACCATTTAAAAAAATAATCTGAAGAAATCAAAATAAAATTATTATAAATAATGTATAATTTCAAAAATAATATGAACAAGGTAAAAAGTGATTTTAAATAACATTTATATAAATAAATTCATGAGAAAACACTATTTTAAAAATAAATCTTATAAAATATGAAAATCCATTTCAGATTATTAAAATTTAATAAAAAGGAGCTGTAATATTTGGGGGTTATTAATTTATTTCAAGTTTAATAATAATGAACTGTAATATATGGGGATATTATCTGCTCATTATGGTGAGAGTTGGACATTCATTTTTTAAATTGTTTTAGTTTATATATAATTTTTTTATGAAATAAATGGGCATTTAATGTCACTTGCTAATTAAGGAGGAAAACTGCTTTTCTAGCCAAAACAGATTCAGTTTTAATTTAATGGGATATTATCTTCACAATATATAAACTATAAGCAGATAAAAATGAATAAATGTTTCATTTTTATTTGTAGAAACAAAGTATTAGTTATAACTGGCTCCACGTCGGTAAAAGCGGCCACTGATGGCCAAACGTCACAGGGCCGATGAATAACCGTGTACGGCAATTACATGGGCCACACGCGGCCAATACGGCATTGCTGGCCAACCAGCGTTGGGCCAGCAGAGGACCGTACCAAAGCCTCCTAGAAAGGTAGAACAATTTGACCGTACTGCCAAAGCCTCCTAGAAAGAGACCTTTCTAGGAGGCTTTGGCAGTACGGTCAAATTCTGTACGGCAGTACGGTCAAATACGGGTTCTACCTTTCTAAAAGGCTTTGGTACTGCCGGCCCACCATCAATGACGACGACCACTTTATTGACGGAGCCGGCGAGGCCAAATAGTGGTGGGCCGCTGCTGGCCAAGACGGCTCGCAGCAGCGGCCTGATGAATACCCGGCATTTTTGTGTTTGCTGGGTATATTCTTTATCAAGTTGAGAGCGTGGTTTAATTTATGTACTTTAACATGATTAATTTTGTAATTATCTCCATATAAGTTAAAATCTAGTAGAAATATATTTCCTTCAAAAAAAGATCTAAATAATAATTAACTGAACTAAAAACAATTATAAAAAAATTTAAATATTAATTTTTGTACAAGCAAAAAAGTAATTTATCAAACAAAGCCTTCCCAAGAGTTCTTTTTTATATTCTTATTTGTATTGGTATAAATTGTTATTAAAATAATTTGTATATATATAATTAAATGCCCCCTTTCAATTTTAAGTTTCAAATTATAGTCAGAATACATATTGAATAGATAAAAATAAACTTCTTCATACATATTTTTATTGGATTCTCCATCTATAACGTGCTTAAAATCACGTTAGTTTGAGTGTTAAATTAACACTACACTTCATCTTGTTATATTATGATTTTATTATGGTTATCTTGTATTATTCAATTTATCCGTACATGACCATCAAGTGTTATAATGCGGCAAGATGTTACACTTGATATCTGGAAATGAATACTTAGATCATGGTTGGAAGGAAAATTAGACAGCTTTAGTCATTCTCTGCCTCTGCGGTGGATTGACATAAAATAGATGTAAAATATATAATAAAGAACATTTAATAAAATGATGCATTTAACTCATCACAAATATATCAGCAGATTACCAGAATATAATGAAGTGTGCAAGTATAATTATATACTTATTTCTAATTAAATTCTTAAAATATATTTTTAAACTATACGAAGCAATTTGTTTCTAAAATATTTTTAAATCAGTCTCTTTAAATAAAATAATTATTTAAGAATAATTCTTAAATTAAACATACTTTTGAAATAATTAATTGTAAAATTAATATTGAGAATAGTATACAATGAATGTTCGCATTTTGCTGTATCCTACTATAATTAAGTATATACGCACACCAATAATAAGTTATATATTACTCTGAGGTGTATGAATAAAGTCTCATCTATATTTATTTTATGATTATAATTTATTGCAATTTAAAATAATTTTAAATTTAGTATTATAAGTTATAGATACCCACAAGAAATCGTTTTTATTAAATTTAGCTATACTCCTCAAAAAATATCAGAACAAAATAAAATTTTATTATTATATTATAAATGTACAAAGAGTTTAAATAATATCAAATGAAGCTTTCTGAATCTTTGTGTGTATGTGTGTGTGTGTGAGTCAAGGGTTAAAATAAGAATTAATCATTGTTGTGCATTATTATATCTGAGTCACAATAGTCTGCAAATATGATTAAGGTAAAGAAATCGATATATAAAGGAAACACGCTAGCTTTCTTTTTGAATATTTTTTTTATTTCAGTAGTAGATGGGAAAATTTGGGGTACATATTGTATAACCCATTTATATAATTCAATTTTATTGAAAGTTTTACAGCTAAAAACGAGTATAGCTGCTTACAATTCACAAAAAAAAATAAATAAATAAATAAAAAATAATAATAATAATAATAATAAAATAAATAAATAAATAAATATAATGAAATAAAAAACAAAGAAGTAAAAGGTAAGATAATTGCAAAGAGAATAATTGATAATATTGCTGGACTGTTATTTATTACGTTATTCAGTTCGTCTTTTATTAAATTTTCACTGAAATTCTGGATAATTTTTTTAATTATGCTTAACATCGAGAGAATTTTAAATAGTTTCAAAGATGGGCAATGAAATAACTTATGATTCTTGCTGTTCATAATATTTGTAGATTTATTCTGCTGATTTAGATGTTTTAGTAATATCAATTTCTAATATAGAATAGCTTTCGCATTATTTTCTAATTGCAATTTAACATTAACGCACGTGTAAAAGAACTCTGAAATGTTAGATTATGTAGAGATAAACTGAAAAAAAAAATGGACTCATCTTATTCTATACCAAGTGTTTTGATCGTGAAAGATTTGAAGTTGCATCATGTCACTGTTACACAAGAAGTGGAAAGTATTCTGTTAGTGCTTTCAATATCCTAATGTGTGTGGGGCTGTTTTGGTATTATACGGACCTTATTTGATATAGAAAATGTCTGGATGTTTCCCTGGCCAACATGCCCTCCAGATCTCTCATCAATAGGAAATGTCTAGCCAATGGTCGTCAAGCATTTGGCTGAGCAATGTACACTAGTAACTAAGATTGATAAATTATGATATCGTGTTCTAACTGCGTGGGCAAGTGTGTCTATACATGTCTTCCAATACCTGTTTGATTTAATGTTCAGACATATGAATATTGTTGTTTTTCCCAGCAATAGCCATCCTGGGTACATATTTCACAGAATCTATGATTAAAAGTTTTTTGAACATGTGATCATTTTGTATTTGCAATATGATATATTTCTCTAATGAACAACATTTTATTATTTATTCCTTGTGTAGGAATTTCAACTGCAAGTAACGCACTTAAATATGTGTATTTAATTCCTTAAATTTATTCTTTGAATTTCATACGATTACGGTTATTGAGATTGCCTGACAAATGATAAATTCATTTCAGTGCACAAAAAACTGATAAAGGTTTGAAAATTAATTAAAGTTGGAAAAAAAAGTGTTCGAATTGAAAGTTCGTGTAAATTAAAGATAATTTTGAGCATTATTTTTGAATTTTTAATAATTTTGAACATAGTTTAGAAAATTTTTATAATTATTTTTAAATACTGAATTTTTTGTAAATTTACCAATACCTTTTTTTCTTTTAATTTTAGAAATATTTTTGTTTATTTCTTTTCTGTAGAACATTTACATATAATAGGAAAGTATGTGCGATATTACTTTTTCAAAACTACATTTTATTGGAATATACATTTAAATAGGAAACAAATTCATCAAATATAGGAAAAATCAACATTTCTTTAAAAATTAATAATAATATTTATATAGTCGAATGAAATTCTGAATCGATGAAAATCCGAAAACATTTCTATAGATATTGCTTGGAGTGTGTAAACAGAAAATGTCATGAAAATGAAATGTTTTAGGATACCTGCCATAAGCTATAATATGTTAGGAGTTTTATAATGACTGCCATATTACCAGTTATGCATATAAGAGGCATTAATTTAAAGTACTGAAAAATTTATCACCTGAAGTCTAGTATGCAGCATCTTTCAAACAAATTTTATTAATCACTTATAGATAGCTGAAAGCCCAGATACTAAAGAGTCATAGGCGTGAAATTCAGTATTTAAATTCACTTTGTGCGCGAATGTTAAACAACAAATTTTTTTTAAAGTATTAGATTTCAAATATTCGAAAACAAAACTTAAACTAAAATATACTTTTCTATATTTCCAGAACTAAAATCAGAGAAAACTGAAATTTTGTATATAATTGCACGTTATGATTTATACATGTATAAAGGAAAAGAGTTTTTAAAAACTCTATATTTTAATTAATATTCTAATATATTCCTTTGGCTAAATTTTTTCCCTTTTCTCCCTATTTTCATATTTAAAATACACAAAGAACTTTAACATAGATTAATTAAATGATCAAGAAGTGTAACAACATATGATTTTAGTGATCTACTTATTCTGAAATGAGTTTTAGACTTAACCATAGTCTATATCAGGGATGGCCAAACTTTTAGGATCCGTGGTCTATTCCAATTTAAAAAATCGAAGGCGGTCTAGCAATGGCAGAAATAACATATATCTTTATATATTTATTTTCGGTAACAGAGAAAATGGTATATTATCTAATTATGTATATATATATATATATATATATATATATATATATATATATATATATATATATATATATATATATCGAAAATAATCAAAGTATTCATATATCAAAAACTGACCATCCTATTCACTTCGTTTAGTTGAAATTTGGCCCTGTATATCTGCGACAAGTTTATCATATTGTGGCTGATACGAGCTTATTGCAATGCGTAAACACGAAATTATATGTTCATCTGTTAAACGCGACTGATATTTAGTTTTTATGGCGTTCATGGTTGAAAAAGCAGATTCGTAAAGATACGTCGATCCAAAGTGTGATTTCAAATACAAGATCAATTTGTAAATATTTGGAAACGTTTCCTCAGAAATTAATTTCCAAAAATCAGTATCGCTAGATGCTCTGGATTTAAGAAATATATCGCATCTTAATTTAATAATTTCTTCTTCGACCGTGACTGAAGTGGTATCTATTAAATGTCCTATTTTTTCAGATACTCCAACAATGTTGACATTTTCATTAAATGGAAATATCATAAAATTGAGTATTTCTTCCAATCTAAATAAGTCAGTGAATCTTCTTTCATGTTCTTCAAAGAAAACATCTAAGTGTTCAGCGAAATCTTCAAGGTCTCGGTTTGGGTTATGGATGCACTCTTCCTCCATGTTTTTGAAGTTTCTCAATTCATGTTTTTTTAATTGAGACGCATACCTTTCTATCGTTTCTTTGAAAGTTTTAATCGTATTCATCATGTCTGGTAAACATTTATTCTTTCCTTGTAGATTTAGGTTTAAGTAGTTAAGTTTTGCAGTGATATCGTAGAGAAAAGCTAGTTTCATGAACCATTTCCCATCTTCCAATTCAGTAATGTGCTCTCCTTTTATTTGTAGAAAATTTTTTATTTCTGTTAATAGAATACGAAATCTTTTTAAGAAAGCACCACGGCTTAGCCACCTCACGTCTGTGTGCAATAAGAGATCTCCGTACTCTGATTCAGTTTCTTCCAAAAGCGCCCGAAATTGTCGTCTCTGAAGACTTTTTGAACGAATTGAATTGACGATTTTAAAAGTAATTTGCATTATATCATAAGACTTTAGTGTTTTTGAACACAATACCTTTTGATGGATAATGCAATGATAATGGTAAAACTGAATTTCCTCATCATTATTGCATAAGGCAATAAAACCAGTTCGATTCCAGTCCGACCATTGCTGGAGCTCCATCTGTTGTAATAGATACCAATTTATATATTGGAATTCCTGTCTTATCAATAAAGTTTTTAAATAAATTGTAGATATCTCCCCTCGTTTGTCTTTTCAATGGAATTATGGTTAATAATTCTGCTTTTGAAGTCATATCTTCGAAAAACATTCTCACAAAAAGGCATAACTGTGCAATGTTACTAATATGTGTGGATTCATCAAATTGAAGTGATAGGAGCTCTTACAAGCTTTTAAATCGTCATTTAATAAATTTTCCAAATTATTATTCATAGCTTCAGTCCGTCATACCACAGTGTTACGCGACAAAGAAATATTATTTATTGACGATATTATTTCAGATTTGTTTTTAAAATCGTGGAAAAGCACTTCTCCCGCATCAATGAAAGCTTCTTTTATCAATTCTCCATCTTTTCAAATTGTTTTTTTTTTTTTCGTTTTAAAAACTTCTGTAATTTTAAACGACGCCAATGTTACTGCTTTAGCTTTGGTGCTTGGTTTCGTAAATACCGATTGCTCTGTAAATGTAAATTCGACTTTAATTTATGCACTTTAACTTTTCGAAGTTCACTGCCGATTGGAAAGTCTGTTGCGTATTTTAAGTGTATGGTTTTAAAATGTCTTTCGACGTTTGTTTTTTTGTTAATGCCACACTTGAGTTACATATGAGACAAACACATTTCTTCTTCACCATAACATAACAAAAAAGAAATCATCTTCCCACTCATCGTAAAAATGGTATGTTTTACTTCTCTTAGCACTGGTGCCTGGCTGAGTCATTTTGGACGGGTTGTTGAAAAACAAATTCAACAGTTTCGTATGAACAGTTTCGAACAACAGTTTGAACATTCAACAGTTTTGAATAAAATTCGTATCAGTGCGCGGTAGGAAGAGAGCGACCTGCCACGTAAGACGATTAACTTAGAAGTGAAACTAAACGGTCAGAAGTGACGGGTAGACTAGACGACTCGGCGAGTCGCTATCATGTGCCGGCTACTTGATACAATCTAAGCATCACTTTATCAAATTGTTTCGATTTAATTCCACTGTAAAACGAAAAATTCAGTGCCATACTTTGCACAGTTTGTTTTAGGTTTTAAAGCAAAAACTGTAGTAAATTTTTATTTTAAATAATTCATTAATTCTATGACATAAGTCATAAAATAAATTGTTAATATCCGAGATCACTATCGGGATAGTCGCGCGGGCTACCTAAAATGTCTTCACGGTCGACCAGTCGAACGCGGTCGACGTTTTGGCCATCTCTGGTCTATATCTTATTTCGAACTGCATAATATTGGATAAACTTAAATTTAATATATATCTTGTGAAAACAGGTGGTCTAAGAGAAATGAGTTTAAGAAATGCTATTTCTCTGACTGTTCTGAAATGGACTTTGTTGATGGACGCACTTTCTTTTCTTATTACTATAAAGTCAAGAAGATCAGAGAAAAACTGCATATATTAATTCACACACATCTTATCCTTCAGGGATGCACAGATAAAATTTTTCTGGGAACAAAATAATCTAAACATTAAATATTGCGTACAGCAATTTAGTTTTAGCATTTTCGCTTTGCAAGCACTTTTTTCCTTCCACTCGAGGTTTAATTTGACAGGTACTACGGTATAAAATGGACTCCGAACTTGAAATAACAAAAAGAGTTTAATATTATATTTGCTCTTTTCGTTTGTTAATAGCACAGTGGACTCAAATGAAAACAAAACATTTATTTTTACAAGCTCAGAGCTTTCAATATGTTTTTTCAAAATATTTAACAATAAACTTGTTTGAAATTTTCTACATTATAACAAGGAAGTCATACATTATAACAAGTATTATAGGATAATCAAAGAAATAATATATTTATCGTAACAATCCTTCCTTGTTTATAGATGTCAAAATTTGATATTTTAATATTAAAACACAGTTACTTTTATTTAAAATTTAAATAGTGTTTCTCCTCTGATTTCATTAGAAGAAGGTGAATGAAAAAAATTAAACAGAGCAGATAATATAAATTTTGTTGTTAAAGCTTATGTAGGTTAAATGTTCCGTAGGGTTTAATGTCCATCCGATAATATGGCTGGAATGGAGAAAAAAGATTTAGTTCAGATTATATTTGTAATTATGTTTGAAAATTTTCTTCAAAAGTTAAATGGTTAGCTGTGTTCAGCGGTTTCGGTCACTAACTAAAAATGTATTGAGAAAACAAGCAGGCCAAGGAAGCTATTCAATCTGATGACTAAAAAACTGTTAAACATTTTGTGCCACTTGAACGCATATTATCCTGTTAAAATATGACTAATATGAGAGTTTAAGGTATGGTAGGACCATGGGCTCCAAGACCTCAGAGATAGTTGCATTGGTTGTTCAGTGTAAGACAATACATATTAGAGAGATGCCAGAGTTAAATCAAATTCCCCTCCAAACTATGATATTTGATGCAGGACAACGTAATACCTCAGCAGTCTTTCACCATGGTGTCTAAAAACTAGAATCCAACCATCGTGTTTCAGGTAGACGATGGATTTACCAGTAAAGACATTGTCTTTCTATTTCATTGTCCATGTCCTTCGTTCATCGTACATTTGAGGACACAAACGCCTGTGGTTTTGAATCAAAAGTAAACGAAGCAATGGATTCCTTGCAAATATAATATTGAGCTGCAAATAAAGTCGAATAATACAAACGGACAGCGGTTAATTGTGTCCGGTTCATAACTCGTTAGTGTGAGGTATTAATATGAAAACAACAAGTGGACACCGAATGATGCGTACCAGGATAAATTTGTTGTGATATTCCTGGGCAATCCCTCATTTCTATTTGCACAATGTGTCTGTTTTCGCTTGCAGTGGTGCAAGGAGATAGGTGTGATCAGCCCGATGGTCGTTTTATTACCAACTGTCCATTTTCTTCTTGCATCCAGTGATTACAGATCCGCTTTACAATTGCTTAATTTCGTCCAACACTACCACCGAATTCTTCGAAGGATAAACTGCAGGTTCCACATTCCCAAAATGCTATGCATCCTTCCTAAATCTAAAAGGTTGCTTAAAAAACGTTCAATTTTTCCCTACTAAACATTGTAAATAGCTTACACAAAAAAAAAAAAAAAAAAAAAAAAAAAAAAAAGCATGAAAAAACATTTGCCGTGCTTCAAACCGACAAACTCTTTTTCCTTTACATAGTGTTTGTAGGTGAAACTACATTCGTCTGGGATGTGCATGAGCTGCAATGATTTGCGTATCCCCCTCCCGCAAACTTACGATGTAAATTTCATGTGATTTGCATGGTTCCTTCAGATTGTTGCATTTTATGTGGCCAGTAGTCTATATCTAATCCGATTAGAGATACATCGTGCTCATCAATAGAACAATTGAGCTTTCTTCGAGACAAATTCTGAATTTGTTTCGGATACTAATGTCACATTTTTCTCTCCAGGGTTTATTCGGTCTAAAGCTAGAAATTAAAAATAGTTACAAATCAACTACAAACATCCACGACTGAAGCAGGAATCAAGCCTACTAGGTGTTAAGCTGCAGATATGGTCATTAACCATCAGTTCAGTGAGGATTTTCTTACTTTATTAGTTATTAAGAAATGATAATTTATTATTTAACCATCTAATTATAATTACCAGTGTATAAAATGGGAAATAACTAATTTTGTCTGTAAATATTGTCAGTTATTATAATTTTCACTGTTTAAGTTAAGTATTTGATTTCAGCAAAAATTTTTTCGAAAAATTTTCCAATGATTTTTAGCCTAACTTAATTTAATTAAAATTAAATTTTCTAAGAGGATGTTAAAATATTTATATTTCTTACATATGTAAAACTAATTAACAATATTTGTTTATATTACTTTTAAGTATCTCTAAAAAGCGTTAATGTGATTAACATAGATTTATAGGGAGAAAACTTTACCGATTATTAACTTGCAATTATTTTTTTCAGTAACGGCGTATTTTTCATCATTTTTATTACGAACAATAATTGCATCTATTGTATTTTTTAGTTATGTGATTAAATTAGAAAAGCTAAATGAAATTCTAACATAAATCTACTTAAAAGGAAAAACATAAAATCTCGCATTTTGAAACACTTATCCCAGTAAAAATAACAATGGATATCTGGCAGATAGCTCAAGTTACTGTAAAGAATAGTAAAATAATGTTTACATCAACATGATGCCACATAGTTTTGTCCTTAAACACTAGATCAAAAGCAATCACCCTTTAAGTACGACTATCTGGTCAAATTCCCCATCGTCTGCTGGTAAAACCATCTTTGTTAAACTTAGAATCGTGTATATATAAATGTCTTATTAAGGCTTCGTAATGTACAACATGCTAGTACATAAATGCCAATTAGAAGTGATTACCTTGATATACGCTGTCTGATCAAGTTCTCTTGATTTCTTTTTGATCTTCTGATGTATAGGATCATCATTGTTAAACGTAGCAATATACCAAATAAAAGTAAATTTGCTTTTAACAATTGATTAAATTAGATTACTTTGATCTCTGCTATTTTGTATAGATCCTATGTTCTTCTGATAGGACTATCATCTTTAAGCATAGCATCTTGCCATACAAATATAAATTTGACATAATGGATTAAATGTAATTACCTGGATCAACACTCTAACTTAATTTACTATGGTTTACAAATGAAATTATCATCGTTAATGTGAGATCATGAAATATATGCATTTGTCTTTAAACAGTGGATTTAATTCGATTATTTTGATCGCAACAATTTACTTTATTTCACCTTAGCCAACTGATAAGACTATCATTGTTAAGTATAGTATTATGCGGCATAAATGTAAATTTATATTTATAGTAAATTAAATACAATAAACTAGATTTCAACTATCTGGTCTAGTTATTCGTAAACTTCTGATTCTCAATGACATTGAGAGCTCATTCTAACCTTGAGACAGGACAGTGCTCTTCAGAGGTTCTGGGTTCGATTCCAATTAATGTTGAACAATGGGAGTTAGATGTTAAGCCTCTGGTGTCTGTGTGCATATCTATTGAGTTAGATGCTTGGGATTTTTCTGGGTTCCCTCGACGTGATACGGGAATAGTACCCACTATATATGAAAAGTCCTCAAAGAAAAGAATTTAAATAATGGATGATAAAATGCCTTACAATAGCCTTAGTCATAATATGATTAGAAAATGGTATCAAAAGTAACTAACATTGTAAATCTAACATTGTATTATATGAATGTAAGATTTTGCTTTTAATAATGAATTAAATATTATTAACAAAATCATTGCTATCTGGATTAGCTTACCATATCCTACTACACTCTACGGAATACACTGATAAAAACAGAAAATAAAAATTTCAAAAATCAGTCTATTCAATTGAAAAAAGATGGTATTGCGCTTTTATTTTCTGCATACACATCTGTCTTGGTTTTTGATTCGGCGTTTTCCCGGTTTCCTCCCTTGCGACACAAGAATATAGTTTACTATTAATGAAAATTTCCCAAGTTATGCAGTCAAATACCGAAACAGCTCCAGATATTATGTTACTACTTAATCAATCTCAATAATTAAATAGATTAATTAAAAATCTCATCTAATGTTAACAGTAAATTAATTTCAATAAATCCCTTTACAAAGCATTTATATTTGATCCGTGTATTATTTTTTTTAGCCATTAACCTGTATATGATACATAATTTCGATTCCCTGTAACTAAACTAGAAATTATTAGACTTACTTTCTAGTTAGTACAACGATTATTTTTTCTTTGGTAATGCAATTTTAAATCCCACAGATAATACCCAAAACTAAATATAAAAACACATATAAGGTCTGCGTCTAAAAAGGCTGGAATAATAACTATAGTATAAAAGTTACTTTTAGTAATAAGAGCTGAAAAAGTGGATAAAATAAACTTTTGGATTGTTTGCTTTTCGTTTAATTCTTTCATCGCATTAAAACTGAGCATAGATGAGAAACTACTGTATTATATATTTCTGCTTAGTTTCTCAAAATCCCCCGATTTTCTAATGATGGTAAAAAGTTGCAGTTAAATATAAACTTCAAATTAATTGATTTATATATTTATTAATTTTTATTTATAATATTTATTATATTAAAAAATGCTTTTATTTTATTTTTCATAAGAAAAAGATCCACGTGAACAAAAAAGACCCTTACTCTCTAAAATGTTGAATTCCCAAATTTTTAAATTTTCTTTCAATTTTAATAAATAAATAATTATTAAAAATATTAGATTTTGAGGAAGCCAGTTATTTTGAAACAAATATTTTCATTAAACTTTAAATAAATTCTATTAATTTCTAAATTGTCTATTAGTCTTTAATCGATTTCTAGAGAGTATTATTAACTTAATTATTATAACAGAATATATTATTATAACAGAAATTTAGAAATTAAAAGAAAAAGAGAAATTTCCTTCATTAGCACTTAATAAGAATAAAATTTTTACGAGTAAATTCATCCATGTGTTATTTTACTAATCATATAAATAAGTTTAGAGCTTATAAGATTCACTCCAACTTAAATTCTAACATCTTAGAATTATGTCTAAGATAAGAATACTTCATAGGAAATACAAAACTGATAATAATTTATTTTTAGTGTTTGCATTTCATTTCAAAGCTGAATTACACGCTGTTCATATTTATCAACAATTTTATCAAGGAAATGGTACTTCAATTCATAAAGATTATATTTCTCCATTGTAGATTTTATAAAACAATTTATAATATAGAGCGATAATATTTGTACCAAGAAGGCTAGCTTGAAAGAAAATCTGAGAGTAAGAAATAAATGTAACATAAATTATTTAAATAACCAAACAATATGAGTCAAACCAATTTTCAGGCGAAAAAGGAAATTATTACAATTTACACAAAGTAAACTTAACGTAAAAAATAATTTTTACAAATTAAGAAAAGTAAAAGAAAATTTGAAACAAATATATTTATTTTTCTTGTATAATGAAAACTTTAAAATGGTTTTTTTTAATTAAAAATGACATGAAGTGTGTTCATGGATTTTATGAATTCTTATGAATACAGCTTTTTATGTTTGAAAATTTTATAATATTCATTGGCTTAAGAAAGTATACTATTTGCTCTTTAATTGTTATTTTTAAATGATCGATGTATACATTACACACAAGCGAAATGTAATTACTTGTTCTCACACATACGCTAGTGTTTTCTCATAGTTTTTCTTTAGATTTGTTTAGTGTTTTCACATAGTTTTTTTGTTGCGCAATATCATTACAAGTTCTGAGTACAAGAGGTAAAAGGAAAAGGAGGCATTTGCTTCATAAAAGATTAGTCATGTGATTATGGGCAATCAAAATATTCTGCACCATTCGATGATAATTTCATCAGAAGTACTTACAGTACTTATCACACAACTTAGAAACGAAAAACCACGATATATATATATATATATATATATATATATATATATATATATATATATATATATATATA
>JAPDSC010030799.1:0-10627 GCA_026290005.1 Latrodectus geometricus | reverse complement strand
AAAAAAAGGAGGATGCATTTGAACACTAGTTTTCACTTTAAAATTTAAAGAAAATATAAATTTGTCGTTTCTTACTGAGGTCTAAAATTATCTTCATTAGTATAAAAGTAATATATTTAAAACTAGAAATATAAAAGAATTTAATTTTACTGCACCAAAAATTTATATTTTTAAATTTTTAATAATTTTTTTAATTTTTCGAAAAATATTTTTTATATAGGTTGCAAATAGTGTTTGCTGTTTATTAGTTGAAAATTACCATATTTTGCATTTAATCAGGTGTTCCTCTTTATGTTGATTCAAAATATACTTCTTTATTAGCATATGTGGTCATGTATATGAAATAAACACTGTCTCTCTTTTGTTTTATAAAGCGAATAATATATTAGCTCTTTTATAAAAGTAATTCTTTTATATTTTACTGTATAACAATTTTTTTTATTTGTTATAAAAAATTATTTTTAGTTTCATTAAAATAGAAATCATTGAATATGACGAATTGAATTTCAAAATCAACGATTTTCCAGACATATCTATATTAAAAATGCATTACAGTATTTACATTTCCATAACAAAAGCCTGTTAATGAGGAAATTGAACTTTATACCTATTAAAATATTAACAAATTTCCAAAAATGTAATATAATAATGAAGTCAAAGTTATAGTTAATTTATATAATTATAAAATATCTTATTGTTTACTTTATATTAAGGGCTCAAATGCATAGAAACACCGAAATATATAATTATGAGGTTACCTCTTCAAGAATCAAAATATTTCTTAAAAGTAACAAAAATATTGAAGGAATCCTTTTTTTTAATTCTAGATAAATAAATGACTTCTTAGTTGGTTTAATTGATGTTTGTAGTACGCAATGTAAACATCACTTAAATAATATTAGAAACTCCCGTACATTAATTGGCATATGTCCCTTATTTTTTGACTCAGTGTGCTGAATAAATCAGCTAACATAATTATTAAACGAATATGCACATTGTTTTATTTTCACAACTAGGTATATTTGGTAAATACACTTCACTTTATTTTTTAAATCATCATTATTTAGTTAAGATAAATCATTATTTAGTTAAGAGTTTAAAAAATAATTACCTATGTTTACAAATATATACTTTTATTAACTTAAGAATTTTTTTATTCTTTTATTTGATGAGAAATTATGTAATAATTTATAATTATAGAATTTTAAAGGCATAATTTTTATAAAAAGTAAAATATTGTTGCACATATTTTTCCGGAATTTTGAATGTTAAAAAATTTTCAGAAATATATAGCAAAGATTAATGTTATTTCATCCCCTTATAAGTTTTATAAGGCATACCGGATTTCGAAAGAAAAAAAATATTAGTTTTTTTTTTACGTATCTCGCAAGAATTATTGATTTAAAACATTCAACTGTCAGAAACTGTGAAAGAACAAAATTAATGGCGTAAACTAAATGTTTAATGATAACTTCGTATTACTGAATACAATTAATTTTTCGTTAATCCTTCACCATCATTGTTAAACGATACGAAACCCTCAACATTCAGTTTTTTAAAAAGCTAAGAAATATTCAAAAGAACTAAGTTTTCAAATAAAAATGTGACACATTATTGGGTAAATTTTAATAATGCAGATAATCTGGATAACAGTTTTGCATATAATGCTATACTACATTTTTTCCTATGTACAATATTTTAGTAGTGTATACTAGAGAGGGAAAAAAAAACACAAAAATGAAAAGATGCTAAAAAATATCCTTATATTTTATAAACAATATACTTATAAATTAGCTTAAAAAATATAGCTAACAAAATATTTAGCTCAATAAAATTTTAATACAATAATAAAATTATGTTTTTATTAGTGTACCACATTTTTTATTTAAATATTTTATGAAGGCAGAGCTAGGTATTTTTATTAAGTTATAATGGATTAGAAATGTGTGTGTGTGTGTGTGTTACTGCTGTAATCAAATTTATAACCCATTTCAGGATTATAAATAACTGAATGAAAATTTGAGTGAGAATAATAGTAAATAATATTAAATAATATTTATTATTAAAAAGTTATTTAAGAGGGGGTTCGAAACATCTGGATAATATTAAATGCATTTATATAAGCAACAATATTATTTTTTTTTGCATACAACATCGATTTAATTCTTAACATCTTCATTGGATTTCATAATACTTTAATGGATTTAATTAAATGGGTGACGTTAAATGTATTTCAAATATTCATTTCATTACAACTTTTATAAGTTATCTAATATTTATATAACCTTATATTTAATTTATGCAATAGCATAAATTAAATATAAAGTTCTCAATAATGTTCTCAAAAAAAGGATGTATTTTTCTACATACCTTTAATATATTTTGAACATTGAATAAAAAAAAATTAATTCATTGTGAATTTTTAACGGTATAAACATATCAAATCAAAAACTTCATTGAAACATTTTAAGTGACCTTTAATAACTAAATTTAAATTTGACAATTTCACGTAAAATTTTGTTTCCATAAAACAGCTAATTTAATTAGTTTTACTTTTACAATTATTTTTCTTAATACAGATGTATTTATTATTCACTATGAATCCATTTTACTATAATTTAAAGTAAAAGTAGCATACTAAATATAATACATATTTATAAATAATATAGTAAGTAGTATTCTGTCTTCAGTATTCATGTAAAATGATTTTGCTGAAATAAATTTAATAAATGTTTAATAATACATTTTATATTCTTCTATACATATAATTTAAAATAATTTTTGTGATTTCAGCTCACTTTCTGAGAGAATTCGGTCGACTATTTTATCGGGCTAATTATTTTATAAGTGTATATTTCAAAAATAGAAGAAATATGGGTAATTAGAGATGTTAAATATAATATATTACATTTTTATTTAAAATTAATTTGATCCCAAGTATATTAATTTCTATACGCATTGTGTATTAAGCAGAAAAAGTTTCTTAAATCAATATCAATTACACTTTTAAGTGGATATTGTAAATTTGACAAGATATTTTTATTTATATATTATTATTTCTATAAGTTTGAGTTATTTTACTAAAGGACAACTATAAAATCCCTATGTTACAGAAGATCCAAATGATATGTACACCCATAGTGTCAAAAATATAATAGCATTTCAAAGAAAATTATTCCTAGAATACCATGTTGTAATAATAACATGTGTTCCTAGAATACATGTTATTATTACAACATATTCTTTTAAAACCATATTTCATAATTTTCAGTTCATAACATTAAAATATTTTTATAAAAACAGATTTCATTAGTTTTTCGAATTTCCTTACTCAACAGCAAAACATAAATTATTTGAGATATTTCTTCCGTCTCCTTTCAAGATAATTCATTGATTTTAGATATTGCTCCAATACAATATTTTATAAGTTAAGTGTATAATTATACAATTTGAATAATATATTTTGCTGACAGAAATGAAAAAGGGAAATAATTGTGACGATTGCTTAATTTATAGTACATTGAAATGAACATGCATTCAATGCTCAAAACATTCGAAAAGCATTAAAACAATGGGAAATATTCCATTGTTTTAATGCGATTTCGAATTTATAGTGAATTTATGGGATTGAGGAATAATTAAATATTGAGAAATAAATAAACTTCACCATACTATTGGTGATTTTATAAAATTTTCTTTTTTAATATTTTTAAGTAAATGAACTATCATCTTTCTAATAATGATAGACATTATTATTAAATCGCAGCAAACTAAATGGAAAAAAACTTGACTGGAACATTATTTAATTGTTAAAGATCAATCATTTAAAAACTAAAGAAAGAATGTGATGTCAGCGCGATTCCAAAGTAAAATGGTATAATAATATGTTTCGTGGAGTTGCTTATTTTTTGTAGTACTTTCACGTCGGTGAAAACTTTGTTAATCAATTTCATAAGAATGAGCTTTAAAAATAATAATAATAAACTAAAGAAATTATTTTACATATAAAATTAAGTTTATAAATAAAGAATCTTCCACTTTGCTAGTTGAAATATTATAATTACAATATCATAAGTTTAAGTTTCATTTATAAATGCAAAAATACATTAATGAAAATTCATTTATAATAAAAATAAGATACTTATAATAAAAAAATTATTCATTTTATTGTTTATTCTAACATTTATTTCCTATTATGGGGAATTTAAAATAGAATTAATGTAAATTTTAAAAAATATAAAACTGGTACGAAATGATATTTTTGTTTTAATATTACAACAATTTATTAAAGAATTTCTTTGTCACTTTGACTAATGATTGTATATATTTGACTTTTACTTTTGAGTTTTCTGATATCAAAATTTTTAATTTTTGGGAAATATTAAAAATAAGCCACAGAGAAATTTGCCATTTTTAACTGTTTCAAAAGTAGAAGCGCGTACTAATATTGAAATACTAATAACCTCAATATTGTTTTATTATTATAAAATCTTGGTATTACCGTTTTAAATTAATAATTATTAAATTAAAAACTACTTGTTTTAGATTTCATTGTATAATATTTTGTATTTAAAAAACAACAATGATTGCAAATTTAAAAAAAAAGTTATTTATTTTAGGGCTAAAATTTATATTTTAATAATAAATCTTTTTATTTAAATGTTATACATATGAAGTTAATTGTGAATGAATTTTGTATGAATGTTTTGAATATGCGCATTAAATTAATTTGAACAAAGCACTCCAGCGTATTCTTATAAACTTATTGAAATACATTTTTTTTCTTTAATTTGTTAACAGCAAGATTATAACATTAAAAAAATAATAAATGTGATAAAAAATATGTACATGAATAAAATTCTAGATATTCTAGTGAATACGTTTTGATGTCTGTTATACTACAGTATTACTTTTAAATAGTTTTCTGATAAATGTCAATGAAACAATGACCAAAATAAATTTGTTATTTATAGAAACTTTAGTTAAAAAATTGCCACATCATAATAATTGCATTTTAAAACATATTAAGTCTATTTTTCCTAACATTTTATTTATTTAAGCTCAGACATAGGTAAAATTATTTGTTATTTATTATCACAATATAATCTATTTTCAAATAAAGTAAATGGATTCACTCGAATTTTACTTTAGTTCTCATTAAAGGACTAACATACAGAATTTTATCATTAAATAGACATACAAGTTAATATAAGTAATTGGATTATAACACAAAAAATATCAGCATCAATAAATGTTTCAAATTTTGTATTGTTTACTGAATGTTTACATTAATCATTTTCAAACTGTTTAGTCACCCAATAGAAATATGTAGTTAAGAAATTCTTTAAATAGTCATAATAAATCATATTATAGTACACTAGTTATGATAAAAGTTTTTTTATGAACTATTTTTTTGAATGTTTGGTTTCTGTAACATTAATTAATAATCAACTTTTGCTCACCAGAGCTATAATTAAAACTTGATATACTCCTTGTCTGGTTGGTCGTAAACTTCAATATATTAAAAACCTGAATGCGCCTAAAATAGGAATCGAATCCATGTAGTGTTGAACATCATGTTTAATCAGTCACCAGCTCGGCCTATAGGCATAATTAAATACACCTAAATTATCATGATTGTAATTTTTGTCATAAATTTCAGTACACATTTAGTATTTATAAACACTTAAGTGCATGTTTAGTGTTTTCTTAAAGTACTGAAATAATCACTTAAATGTAAAAAATCATCCAGTAATTATTATATTATCTCACATTTTATTCCTAATCTAGCTGAATTCTAAATGAAAATATACAATTTTATATAAATTTTTTGATGAATTTAATCTGATTAATATGAAAACGATAAATATGTAATTCTAAAATAGGAAGCTTATTGAAATGCTAAGATATTCCTAGATTGTTTATTTTTATAAATATTTTTATCATTTTATTGTCCATCAATGAAGAATGTGAGGTTGATATAGTTAGTTTAATATTTCAGAAATTTGCATTCTAAAATTTGAATACACATTTCTATTTTTTTTTTCCTTTTAATATTGAAATATTTACACCTATTGAATACGCATGAATATTTTCAAGTATATGATTTAATACCGATAGTTTTAAAATGTGTTTCCTTTTTTTAAAACATAACGGGTTTTCAGTTATAATCTTCACCAACAATGAAGAAAATTTAATTCAGAAGAAAACAGGAGCAAAAGTTCTAATAATAGTCCAGTAAGGATTTGTATTAATTAAATAATTAAGTTTTTAGGGGACATATAAATAAAGGCAATTGTACGTATCCTAAAATTCTTGTACTACCAATTAAGAATTTATTTGCAAATATTTAATACTGGTTTTCTGCATTCTTCCAAATTCCAAGTGATTTTTTTCTGCTTAAAATTGCTATAAAGTTTTGTTATAATATTTTAAAATGAAAATATTCTTCGAATTATATGTGCTTACGCCTGTACTTCAATTTCCCATATTTTTTACACATACTTTATTCAAGACTGATTGCAATTTTCAATCATATGAGTCAAATAATTATCTTGAGACATTACCCTAATGAATGACTACACCTGGTAATAGTTGATATAAATCATTATTTATAATTTAAAAGAACAATTAGAATTAGTTTGCGTTTCTTGGTTTCTGTCATGCTCAAGTAAATTAGTAAATTAGGCACATTTTTCTTTAAAGTGGCCATCATTTATTGTTCAAATTTTAGTACCATTTGAGAGTGGTTGAAAAATATTTAAATTCTGAAGATTTTATTCTTTGAACGCTTTGAAAACAAGTTTTCCTAGATCTTTCGATCATATTTTCATATCCAACTTTAGTGAAATGATTTTTTTTTCGAATTGTAAAATAAATATTACAAAAGTATAAAAAATGCTTAGTAGACTTTAGCAAGATGAAAATTATGATTAATTTAAATAAACATAATTATATTAGTTTGGGGGAAAAGAAATCCATTATTTTAAGTGAACTTTTTGTAACTTCTTTCAGATTCGCTTTGTAAAAAGGTTTAAAACAGTTTTCATGTAGATTTTTAGGTCTTGTACGAAGCTACGACTGCTGACATGCTGTCAAGTTTGATAATTTTTGATATTTTATAGACATTCTCGACGATGATGTATCCATGCGAGGTGCATCTTTAGCATCTAAATACCCAAACGGAATCGACGAAAGCAAACTTGTGTGTAACTGGTTGTTATAGTCGTATATAGGACGATAAACACCTTTCTCAATTTTAGCCACCTGGTTAGCATTTTCGCCATTATAAAAGAAAAACTAAAATCTATCGAATTTTCTGTTTGTTGTCTTCTATTTTTAAAACCTTGTACCCATAGCTGAATTAATCAAACAGAAAACCGCAAGAGAATATTTTAGTGTTAAATGTCACCTTTCCAATGACATTAATCTGAAATTGTTTGATAGATACCTCACGAAATAGTGATCACTACAGACGTCTACCGAAAAAATAATGGATAACTTTTCCCCCAAACTAATATAATAATAGTTTTGTCATCCGTTGGTAATGGATATATTTGTTGAAAAGCTTGTAGTTAATTTTTAGTAAATGTTACAGATATGATATCAAAAAAATAGGAAATAAATACAATTCTGGTCTAAACATAATTTATGGAATGAAAAGATCTGTGTATATATCTAGTTATGCCATTATAAGATTTGCTTAATATAAAGCAGCTATTTAGAAAAGCTTATATTTATAATTATGGTAAAATGTTGTCCATTGTTATAGACTTCAATTTACAAACCTTGTTCTTAAATAATTCTCATTAGGATTATTAATTTTTTACAGTTCTCAAATATTCCCGTTAGGAACATAAAGTATAAGTTCAATAAATATTGATATATTAAAATATTTAACTACAAATATAAAAAAAGTGAAACTGACCCCGAATACAGTAGTTTTTATAAATTAAGGAAAAATCATGAAAACATTGATAATTCTCTCAAATTAAACCACTTTGCATAAAAATGCAATACTGTGAAAGCTAATAATTGCCGAAAAAAGCAACAAAATTGTAGCGTAGCTATTAAAATAAATTATTCATTAAGAATATAAATTTGTATATTTAAAAGCAAGGCTGTAATGCTTCAAGGTGAGGCTCCCATGAAATATCTGTGACTGTCAGTTGGTAACAATGACTTTGAAATGTCATTTAGGAAAATAAATCTAATGGAGAGCTTTTTGGAGGTTGAAGTCTGGACAAAGGTGACCAGATGGCTATCTGCGAGTCCTTCTCTATTGCTTCAAAAATTGCTTCCAAATTCATAAACTTTGGAAGCAATTTTTTTCTATGTATTTCGCAGCTAGTTAATTTCAGAGAAAGATGATAGCATTATTCATACATAGACCAATATTTGTCTCATACTCATGAATGCATAGAACTTCTATTCAATATGATTTAGAATCCTCCTACGCTATGACTACCGAATGGTTGTTAACAACGTCAAAAGTTTAGAAAGCTTTCAGAAAGAAGTGTGTGAGCTTACCAGCTATTTACGTTTTCCTCACATCATGCTATTGGATACAATATATCCGTTAGACTGCTGTTCAATGGAGGACATTGTCTTGACAGATGAGTTCAAAATAATAGTAATTATTCTTTGCTTCAGAGAAAATCTAGGGAACATTATATTTCATTATACACATATAAACAAATTCATGGTTCGTAATCTTCTTGGTTTGAGCAAATATCTTTTAGGATGAAAGTGCAGACTTTCAAATTTCCTTTCGTGGAATTGTGAATACATGATACATCATTTATACTTCTGTACGTCTTTATGACGGGACAATACATTATTACCTGCCATAGAGAAACAGAAACAATACAAAGCTATCGGCATAGATCTTTATATTGAGAAGCAAGCAGTTAGAGCATGATTTGACTAGTTCAATCATTGGATCTGAAAAGTATCCTAAACTGTCTCTAACATGTCAGATAAGATTTGAGCATGCCAAAGACAGTATAGAAAACGAGTAACTACTGTCATTCCTTTAAAGATTCTATGAACGCTTTTAAATATTTTGCAAGATCAATGGTTCTCTTTTCCTTTAGAACTGATAGACAGCATAATTTACAGCATCTACCTATGTAAGTTCAGAAATGAGAGGATATTATTCATTACTGCCCTTATACTGTATTGACACTTCCAAATTGTTCATTTTATGCAGATACTAGTTCCTATAACATAATAACTGTAAAAGTTTTCGTTTCATGCTACTTTATACTAATTGTGTAGTGCACATTTTCTTGAGTTTAAATAAAAATATGTAATCATAGCTATTTTTGGAAATTTTCCATAATTTTTGAGAACTAAATTAGAACAATTATAACAATAGTCTATACTTCATAAGGTACAGGGGAAAAATGGAAAGACTAATAAAATATTTCACAAAAAATATGAATATATGATCAAAGACACGTATTTGAGAAATCAAGTGTTTTATTGTCGTTTGTTGTTGTTTCTGATGACACTTGCCAACGTCAAGCTCGCCAGTCAGAAACAAGGCGAATTATGTCAGAGAGAGAAAGTTTCCCTTTTTTGAATAGAGCACCCTCATACGAAGGTGGAAGTACGACTTTTGGCTCATAGATAGCTGCACCATCTGAATCTTTCAATTTATAGATTGAAACCAGAGAAGACCCATAGCCTGTCTTCAACCACCCTCAGAGGTATTAATTTGGAATGGGAACAAGGAGGACATTGCGACCCCACATATTTTACGTGCCCCAATCGACATTAATGAACATGACGGATCTTCGGCTTAGCCGGGATTCAACCGCTGCCCTAAGTGTTTTATACAAAATTGCAAGTAACGGAGGGAATTCGGAAAAAATTTGATTTCGGCTATACAGTTCACATTAGATGGAATAATTCTCTAGTGAATAAAAAAAACAAACGCAGAGAGGTTTTCCTTTTTATTATTTTAACTATTCGTTTTATTATTCTTAAAATTAAAATTTAAATGTATATTGTAATTTTGTATTAAGCAGTATTGCTTTGTAAAGGAAAAAAAGTAATTTATTTCTGCTGAGTTTATAACATTTTATTATTGAGTAACGCAACACACGACACAAAAGAATAAAAAGAATAACATGAATTAAAAAAAAAAAAACCTTCTAATGACTATAATTTCTTTTTGTTTAAATATTATAATTCTCAATTGTAGTATTTCTATCAGTAACAGAAAACCCCTTTTATGGGAAGAGTGTTTTATGAAGTAAATAAAAATGATGCTTTTGATAATTATGTAATTCCTAACTCAAAATTGATAATGTCAAATATTTTGCCAAAAGAGTTGGTAGAGATAACGCTTTGATATCTCAAGACGATAAAGTTCATTTTGTTCTATTTACAAAATTGTCCAGTTTGAAATCTCTTTTAAAAGATAATATCTTTACTTTATACTTTCATAACCATATCAATGTTTTTATGCATTCACCATCTACAGATAAATGTTTTCAGAAAGGAAATATTCTTGCATAAAAATATGTCAAATCTAAAGAAAAATTATTCACTGTATTCAAATGTGATTTTACTTTTTTAAGTTTGCTTAAGATTCGACGAGTTACTTGTGTATTTTTTA
>JAPDSC010030789.1:0-26718 GCA_026290005.1 Latrodectus geometricus | reverse complement strand
TGATTTATTTCACCAATAAAGAAAAAATCATGCAAAGAAGGGTTAAGCAAATACTCTGACAGGTGTTGAGAAATTAATATTTTGTGCTAATGATTATATATTGCTTCTATGTGTGTTGATATTTTTTTATCTGCGCTTGATAACTGATATTTTAGAAAACTCTTTGGGACCGTAGCACTACATTTTTAATACGTAATATAAAAATCACATGGTATGACAATTCGTATTTGCGTCATAATTTATGGTTGTTTTGCTCTAACTTCACGAAATTTAATGTTATTCTAGTATTCAAATTCATTTAGAATTAATTTCAAATTCGTGTAACATCATTCATTTGTCAAGAATTTTCTTTTCATTGGTTTATGACATATATTAATATGTATTAAGCTAATGTCAGCATAAAATGTGTTGAAACTATTTATAATCTGCTTAGCTCAATTAAAAAAAAATATTGTTCCTAGAACATTTTCAATATTATTTTTTCAGTATAACTATTGAGTGAATTATTTATCATCAATTTATAACTCAAGCAACAAAATTATGTATGAATTTTCTTTTCAATAATTTATTCCGCTAAATATCTGTTGAACTAAGTAAATTGTTTATCAACTTTTCTCAATCAACAAATTAATTTTTTTATAAGTTATATGCAAAGAAGAAAAATAGATTAAATGGATATCTTATTATTCATTTAATCTATTTTTTTTTTTTGCTGTACTTGTAACAGCATCATGGTACTAAAAATTATTGATATTAAATTAAAATGTTTTTCATATATATTTAGTTATGCTCATGAAAGAAAGTCCTTCAAGTTATAATCAAATAGAATGTAATGATGGTACCGACCCAACTCTCATCTGTTTCAACGCTGTTCATTTCTCGTCTTGATTTGACGGCATTGCTGATATAGAATGTTAACGCATCACTTCATTTGGTTGCACTATTTAGATGGCGGTCAAGGATTCAGAAGTGTATACGAGATGTCGCTGCAATCTGTTTCTAATCTTTTGCTTGGCTGCATTCTAGCACAAAAAGACTAAACGGAAAAAAGGATGTTGATAACTTAAATAACGAATTACAACCTGATTCATAATAATGAATATTCTAAATACGTCACAACTTTTGTCAGCAGTTGCGACCTGGAAGTCCAATTATAAACTGAAACAGCATTCGGGTGACAGTATTTTGCTGATGCTGTTTTAAAATCACTTAACCATGGAAAACAAGAAATAAGTTCTAATTTTAAATTTTTTAAGATCTAATTCTTTAAATGCTTAAAATTAGAACTTCCAAAAAAATCTGTTTTCCAGAAAGATCTCTATCAACGAATTTGAAAAATAGAATAAAATTATTTTGAAAAATATTATATGATTAAAAACAGTTTAAGACAAATTATGAAAAAGACACATTTTTAAAAAATAACTATTATAAAAATGGATTAATTTTTTTTATTGATTATAATTAGTATTAATGAGATTTTGATGGCATTATTTTATTTGTTTAAATATGCATCAGAAAAATAACAATATATTCCTAATTTAAAAAAAAAATTCAAATTGTCATTGCTTTTTACTATAAAAATAATGTTTTGTTTGATTTAATAAATAAAGAGTAGCTTTATTTTACTTCCTTTGTAATCATTATGATATTTTACTGGACCGTTTTTCCATACTTATGTTATGTATTTTCAAAAAATTTCTAAAGTATTCAACTAAAATTTCAGACAACTTTTGCTTTATTAAGTGCAGCACAAAAGTTTAAATACTGATAGGTAACGTTATTTTTGGAGACATTTGCTGCCAAACATCCATTAAAATCAGATTAGAGAAAAATAAATGACTAATTTATGTATATATGCATAAATTATTTATGTATATATATTTTTTTATCAAAAAATTAATATTTAAAGAAAAAATATTTAAAATTTCATTTAATTGTTTTTAATGGACATCAGCTTATTTACTTTACTCGTATTATTATAATTTACAGATTTTTTTGTTTTTGTTTTTTTTTTGAGATCAAATATTTATTGTTCAAAACATCAAAAGCTTCGTTGAAAACCTTTATATGACAGGTTAAATAGATAGTTGATGAAAATGATTGAAGGTTTAAGAAAATTTTTTTAAAAAACTGAATAATTAGATTTATGCTATTATCTAAAATGCATATTTATGAGCAATTACCTATGTGATTTTATAAAATATTTATCGAAATTATGAATTGAATATGTTTATTAAAAGTTTTCAACAATTTAAACTTTAATTTAAAAATATTTATAAGCTAATCACTGCTAAATATGGCTTCTAAAAGTTTTATCTTTAACAATGCAATTTAATTTATGCAGCGAAAACGACATGATTTTACTTAATGAAGCGATTTACCGAGGAACATGCTTTGTCGATCCACAATTTATTTTTGGTATACAGTTGTTAGTGCACGTGTACAATCGCGTTGACCAGGAAAAACAATGCGATTTTTTTGCGAACAATAGAAAACTATACACATGGGTTAAATCAATTCTTTATACAAGAGTTCATCTCTAAAAGTTATTTCTCCGATTTTACACCACAAAACGGAGATGATTTGGGTGTGACCTACTTCAGAAGTGAATGTGATTGTTGTGAATAACTTCGTAGGTTTTTCTTGTTAAATCAATGAATTTTTTTAAAAAACTTGTTTTAAAATAGTTATTTCAAAACTTTTAGTTCCCATTAAATGTGAACTGAAGAACAATATGAAATGATTTTATGCCAATTTAGCTGAATTTGGGCAAAATTTCTTGGCCGAGGGAATTTTACACAAGTAGCTGCCACAGCTGAGTTTCCGTTTTTCACATTTTACTGTTATACTATGAGGCCTAGCGACGAATGAACCTCTTTGTTTTGACGCTGGCATTTCCGAAACAACAAATATAAACATTGCGAGAGAGTTTCTAAAGCAGCCAGATTAGGTCAAGACTCTTTCAGTTTTTCCGAATACCGGATTCTCCTCCTTCAACTTCTAAATGTAGGGCAGCAGTTCCATTGCAGGTGGACGGATGAGTCAAAAAAGAGAATTTTGACCCGATCAAGTGGCCTATTAACCATGACCCTCAATCAACTGTGTCCTTTTGGCCCGAAAGGCGACTTTTCAGCAAAGCATGACGTTTCTGCTTTGCAATCCTTCATTGCTCCCCCCCCCCCCCAAGTAATGTAAGGCGACGTTTTTCTGAATAATAAATTAAATATTTCTGCATTGAATTGCATTCTAAAATACAGGAATACCTCCCCTTTCTTCACTCAAATAAAAGTTGCCTGTTTTATTTATTTGCGGAAGGAATTGTTTTTAAGCATCTGCTATATGATGGGAAAAGTTATTGTTTCTAACAAGCTTTATTATACAAAGTGTTAATATAGACATTAAATTGCATCCAATAACGCATTTTTAATAAAAGTATGTGCATTTAACAATTTATTTATTTTAAACTTATTTTTATACACAGTGATTACGAAATTAACATTTCTATTAATTATTTTACTTATTTACAATGGTAATTTTTGTATCATAAAAATGAATAGTTATAATATCAACCGTGAAAAAGTGTTGATATTGTTTATACATGCTTTAAAATTTTTAAAACAAAATGTTGAACTATCAAGTGATACATTTTTTGGAATGTTCAAAAAAAAAGTTTATAAGAGTTTAGTTTTAGGAATATTTAATGCTTCACTTTCTTGAATATTTTCAAGCATTTTTCAAAGCACCTTATGAACGCGGTGAAATGATCTTCTTTTTCATTAATAAGTTAAACAATTTAATTTGAAAACTATTTGACTAAATAGTTTTACTCTTTCATATTTTTGAAAATTTCTTTTGGAAAATATAATTTGTTTCAATAATATTTTATGGAAAGAATTCATTTATAGAGATTCGTAGTAAGAATGGAAAAAAATATTTGTAGCAGATAATTCCTCACAGGAATTTTTTTGTGGTAAAATTAAAAAAGGAAATTGTGGAAGTATATAAGAATGATAGATTTTTGTATCATAATTTTTATTAATATGTATTACAGGCTGAAAATTACTTCCATTAGTTAAAAATAACTGTTTAGTTATATTGAAACATTTTTCAGAGATAGTAAAATTTTTTCGTCCATATCGGAAGTAAAGAATTTATAACTATCCTCTTAATCTGTTAAGCGCTTGAGTAATATAATTAACTAGTGTCTCGAGATAGAGTCCCTTAAGCTCGGCTCCAGACGGGAATTCTAACGCATGCGCGTTGAGTAAGAGATTTTAGCTGAGATTCAGCGGGTTGGCGATCTAAATAACGCGATAAATTTATCTGGCTAGAAAGTGTATTTTGTTTACATATCCGTTATCCTTTCAAAAAGACTTAGTATTGTTATATTTTTAATAGCATTCACAAAGTATTCGTTGATTAAATCATCATGATTGTGAATATAAATTCTATGTATTGTTAGAACAGTGGATTATTTTTTATTCTTAGATGTACCAACAAATTGTATAAAAAGTCAGCAATTTTTAATTACTGATTAGTGGATAAATTCGTAATTTACTAATGTTTATAAATACCGTAGCTGCTATGTTTATTAAACAAACTTTATGTATAATCTTAATATCTCTTTTGACAGCTATATTCAAAGTAGCTGCTAAGGAAAGAATTTTATGTTTTGAAATATATTATTAAAATACATAACATTTGAATACATAAATTAACATTTGAAATACATAAATTAAAAAATATTTCAAACAATAAATTGATTATTCGGCAAAATTCATAGTAAGAAGCTTATTATTTAGATCGCTGTATTCCTCATTTATAAAAACTAAAATCTTATTTTTTCAAATAAAGTTCTACTCTCTAACTACAGAAGTTTAATTTATTGGAAGCTTTTGATTTATCTTAGTACAATTTTTAAATTAAAAAATAGACAATGTACACATTAAATAACATAGTGTGTTAATTTTGTTTTTTTTAATTGAAATTTATAATGTATCCAAAGCTTGTTAAAACAATTCATGCATGCAAAAAAAATTCAATTTTAAAGAAATTACTTGAGATAAATAATTATAAACCAGACACACATAAAATATTGTTTTGGCGTATAAACATGATAAAGTAAAAAAAAAAAAAATCTAAAATAATGAAAAATTCGAAATAATGAATTTATTAACCAGGCATAAAATATAGCTTGGTCATAAAAGCATAATGAAGTGATAAAATTTATAAATGTTTTGTTTCATATATTTAGTGAAAAAAAATTGATGTAATTTTACCTTGACTTTTTTACACAGGATATTTAATTCTCATTTTTGTTCATAATCTATTTATTTAAATACAGAAATCAGAAGGAAATGGATCCTTCTTTTTTATTGCTAGCACATAAAAATATTGGAAAAAATACATGACACAAAGTTTATAATATCTTTATTAAAATATAGAAATAAGAAGGAAATATAATAATTGCAATCATTATTTTTTTTAACGAGTAACTGGAAAGATATGTCTCCATGGGGGGCGAAATTCATTTCTCTGATAGAGTCCCGAAACTCAGCTCCATAATTTTTAGCATAGCGTTTGCTTAAAACAGGGTTGCTAAAACTAAATGTTCACATTGTAGACCGCCAAATTATTACCACCACTTTCTTCAAGTGCGCATGCGTTATAATTCCCATCTGGAGCCCGGCTATGGACTCTACCTCGAGACACTAGTATATAATTATATAATCTTAGAAATAGAGCAGAATAATATAAAGTTATGAATAAAATTAAATTCAATTTAAAATAACTATTTGATATAATAAAAAAATGCATAATAATGGGAACTATAAATATTATTGATAACGAAAATTGCTCATTTTAAAAAGTGTTCTTGATTTTACACAGGATATTTAATTTATCTAGAAACTAGCTTTTAACTTAGATTCAAAATAAAAAAGAACTACTTTTAAAAGTTAACATAGAAGTTTATAATTTTCTCTTAAATCATTAAATGTTCTATAATTTTTCTCTCCATCCAAAGACTTTCAATACACAGACTTTTATCAGACAGTTTATCATTCTGTAGAAGTTCCAGTGTTGCGTGTGTTCTTTTATATAATTAATTTGAGACTTCTTACAAATAATAATGTTTATTTTCCAGAGAATAATGTCGAACAAAAACTTTAGAACATCGTCTTACAAAATCGTCTGATTACAAAGCTCGCGTCAACTAGCACGAGACTAGTCGAATTGCGAAGAATTAATGAGCCACTGAGTGCACACACTCGATGGCATCATTACAATGGTGTGACATCACTACAATTCTCATTTATTACTGGCGAAATTATTAATAAATCAATTTTGTCATAATATCAACTTTTTGAAATTTACAAGATTTTGAAAACTAATACTCATCTCAAAAATTTGAATTCAGTTAGAATGTTCATGATTTTGACTACTACGCTATGCATATACTGATGATTCAAATGAAGAAATTTTATATACGCTATATTTGTGAACTACAAATCATTTTTTCATATAATGCCAATTTTTGAAATTTCCCTTTAAAACATTAAATTTATTAACTAGAAAGAAAAGCTTTAACAAGTCATCAAATAATTTATGTCAGATAAATAAAAATTATTATTGAAATGGGTATTTTAAATACGCCCAAATATACGAGTGGAAATGGTGAGAGGAAATTAAAACTAAATTATGATTAATTGAAAAAATTTTAGAGCTTCAATAATGATATATTATGATTTAAATAGAAGTATCTTTATTAATACCTAAATAGCTTGATAGTTCTAAACAGAGTAAATAATATTCAAAATTAAAAAAAGTTCTTTTTATAAGAATAGTTGTATATAAAAAGGCGAAAAGCTCCAATATTAACATATTTTGAGATTTTAAAATGGTAAATGAAAAATAAAAACAAGTTAACTCGTTGATCAGTACAAGAAAGAATACTGCAAAAATTAAGTTACATTTTTTAAAATACATAAACTAGGATTGTTACGTTATAAAATTATCAAAGGAATTATTGTAAAATATTTAGAAACTAATTTGATTTTCGTTTGGGAACATAGTTAAATAATGTTTCCAAAAATAATCTGCAAAATCTAAAAATCAGACAATATTTTGCTTTAATGCAGGTGAAATACTTACACAAAAAAGTGAAATCAATTTGAAATTTTTTGAATTTATAATAGTGCTTCCATCTGTTGGCTGTAATACTTAGACTAATATATGTTTAAATTTCCGAAGTGCTTGCACATTATTAATTTCAAGAACAAAAGATATTATGATTTAAATGTCAGCTTATTAATTTGGAACGCAAAAAGCTTATTTAAAAGAAAACTTATTTTAAAAATTATTTTTTAACAGCCGCCTTTTTTATTAATTTTAAATTAGTGCTGCCATCTATGAATCGAAAATATAAGATAAACATCACACTATAATAATATTTTATGGTAAAATGTTTGATTAGTTTGCCAAATATTTTGTGCTATTTTCTTAAAAAATACTCAAAATTTCAGTAAGATTATTTGTTTTCATTTCAGATCCAAGAGGAAAAGATTTTCCATTGGCTGGGAGTCCTTTCCCTTTGTTAACAATCATCGCATCATATTTGTATTTTGTGAAAGTCTTGGGACCTGCTTATATGAAAGACAGAAAACCGTTTCAGATAAATGGAATTATAGTAGCTTATAATCTTTTGATGGTAGTGCTCAGTGCATTCTTCTTTTTTTACGTAAGTGGAAAATCATTTTATCTATTTATGTAATAAAAAAGAAAAAAAAACTTTTTTTATTATGTAAGTATTTTAAGTATTTCGTTATAATTTTTTCATTGAGTGAAATAAATACAGATTCAAATTTACTGTGGTATTAAGGCTAAAAAATTAGTATCCCGGAAGTGGTTTATTTTTGGAAACAGCATTATAATATTATTCACAATCATGACTTTTAAATATAGTTTGAAACTTTTATTTTATTTTTTTAAATGATGGAAAAATTAATTTTCTGTACAAATTCTACAAAAAAAAAAAAAAAAAAAATTATTGATTGGTATAATATATTCAGCATCAAGACTAATGTGCCGCAATAAAAACGTATAATATTTATTTTTATTCATATATAATTTTTAATTATATAAGTTTTGAGGTATCGACTTGTTTTAAATGTGAAGCCGCCTGTAGATTATTTTTTCTTTTATGGAAAATGATTGCTTTAGGATATGTGTAGAATTTCTTGGCAAAATTCTTGAATGGATTCATTAACAATTATTAGCGATAGCTTTTCCAATACAAATGATAAATTAGTTTCAAAATCACTCCATAAGGCATCACTTTCCTCGTGGAATTTTTCGTTCTTTTCGCATACTATAATTCTGTTGTATTGTTGTTGTTTTTGATGACACTTGGCAACGGCAAGCCCGCCCGTCAGAGACTAGGTGAATGAAGTCAGAGAGAGCGTCTTCCGCTTTGCAATAGAGCACCCTCATACGAAGTTGGAAGTACGACTTTCGGCTCAGAGATGGCAGCATCACCTGAATCTTCCAATTTAGAGATTGAAACCAGTGAAGACCCAAAGCCAGGCTCCAACCACCCCCAGAGGTATTAATTTGTAATGGGAACATGGAGGACATTGCGACCCAACAGATTTTACGTGCCCCAGTCGCCATTAGTGAACACGACGGATCTTCGGCTAAGCCGGGATTCAAACTCACTACCTTTTGGTAACGAGCACGACGCCCTAACCAACTAGACCACCGCGGCCCCACTATAATTCTAGCTCTGCGAATCAGACAGAACGCGTTAGAATCCTAGGATAGAAGATGCTTCTAGCTTTTCTCAATTGTATTACTTAATTTTGTTTATACAAATAAGAAATAACAACAAATGGGAAAAACAGCCGAGGAAAGATCGAAAAATGTATCACTTGACGTTATTTTAAATACGTTGTACACATATTTAATAATTTTTCTTTTCTAGGGAGGCAGCAAAACATACCTTTCTGGAAAGTACAATTGGATGTGCGAGCCTGTGAACTATTCCACTGACGAAGAAAGTTTGCTGGTGAGATAAATTTTTTGAAAAGCTCATTGCATGCATAAGTATTTATCCTGACTTTTCTCTTACAAATCTCCAATATTAAATTGTGTCTCAACTAATTAAATTCAAATAAATATTTTTATCGTTCAGCTATGTGATTCAGAATATCTAACTATTGAACATAAATTTTCCCCAATAAAACAAATGGGATTTCATTATTCATTTTTTTAGATAATATTCGAGATAAACTTTTTTTTATGTCTCTGAAAATTATAGAATTCTCGCATAATAAATAGAAGTAATTTTAATTTTGCAAATCTTTCTCATAATTGGATTTATTTATAATACGTTCAAGCGAACACTTTAAACTCTATTTATTATTATTATTTTATTAAATCTTAAAATCAATTTGTTTTTTATAGATATTATTTCATAAATCTGTTTAACAGATATTGTCTCAATCAGGTATAAAAATGAATTCGTAAAACTTATGAAAGAGATAGTTTTCTTTATGAAAGGCTTTCATTTTTTTTTTCCATAATGATTTTATCTTTTAGAGAAAAACACTGTTTTTTTTACGTAATTCTTCATCATTTAAAAACCACTAAATGATATGGCATGGATAATTTTATATCATTTTAGAATTAATAAATCGAAATATATATTGATTTATGGTACCTTCGAAATTCATTTGATAGCAGACTCTCTGATGGGTGAGTTTTCAGTAAAATGTAATGAAAATTATGCATGAAATGTGTTTTTATAATCAAGTAATTTATAAAGTAATGATATTAAATAATGTACAAATTTTAGGACTGTATGTGTAGCGCTGTAGAGGAAATGCATGCTACTTTGAAAATGAAAAAATGTATCTAACAGAAACAAAAAAATATTTTAAAATTAAGTTGAAAATAATAAAAATATAAAGAAAATTTATCAATATTTTTTTTCGTATTAGTTTCAAAGACATGTAAATATTTAGAAGTTTTTTATGTTAGAAGGGGAACTCTTTTAAGTGAATAAAAGAATTTTAGGTTAATAAAAAAAATTAAGTATTTCAAACTGAATAATGCCTATCAAATATTAATTTAAAATTTAGAAGAAATGTGTATTTTTAAGAAAATTAGAAAAATGTAATATCATTTTTGAATTTTCAATGATACTCTTTTACTAAGTTCTAATTAAAATAGTAAAGGTGTGTTTCAGAAGAAAGCTCGAAAGTAAAATTTCTATGAATAAATATATTTTAAGTAAATAATATACCTAATAATTGATTTCTGAAGAGTAGATTTCAAAATGAATGTATAGATTTTCAATTTGGAAATTAAAATAGTTTTGCTGTGATATTGTTTTAAATTGGAGGATTTGTGTAACTATTCATATTTTTCACGAGAGTTCTTTGTATGAAATTTACTTAAAACGTATTATATTACCTAATTTTGTTAAATAGCCAATGCTGTTTTCTTTAATAAATGGTATCAATTTAATATTTATTGGAATACATAAATTAATTTTAAGAAAAATTTAATTTTTACTATTATGTTTTTTTTAAGATTTTTTTAAAAATTTAATCGATAACATTTAGTTAAAATAATTTATTCAGTAATCATTATTTTGTTTCAGCTCGTGAATTTGGGATGGTGGTACTTGATGCTGAAGATTGCCGAATTTGCCGACACCGTGAGTGAAATAAATCCCTTATACAGTTTAAAAAACATATTCTATCAAGTTTTTCTTCAGACAGTTTAACAAATAATTATTAGTCCCTAATATGTGCAGCGAAAATGTAAATTACTAGTGCCAATTTATGCAAATTTAAAAGATACTGAACTTTTCTTTTTATACAGCACACAGATTCTCAAACAATACTGTAAACAAATGGAAGGGTTTATATAATAAATGTTGGTATTAATATTCCATTTATTATTTAACGTCTATAAAAGATACATTTTAAGCAGGACTTAAAAAAGACTTGCTCAAAGTACTACAATTTTTGAATGAATCTATTTTTTTTTCTTCGCATAAGAAAAGAATTTAAAAAAATTATAAATTAATATTTTTAATAGTACATAAAATAAAAATTTATATCTTTTTGAATATTAAAATAAAAAAAAGTCATTGAAATTTTTGATTTTTCAAAGATTTTACACAATATTTTCAATTGCATTAATTGCACTCATTGTAAAGATGATTTTAATTTGCATGAATATTTGGACAAATGGAAATTTTTATCCCTTTTTAATCAAATTTAAATAACCTTAAAAAGTATAGGTTAATATAAATTTTTTCATCTATAAAGTTTCTGAGCGTTACTTCCTAGAGAACACAATTTTATCTGTGCGTGCATGCGGTCATTATGTAATATATATATATATTTCGCAGATATTTTTCGTGTTGAGGAAGAAGTTCAACCACATCAGCACATTACACGTGGTGCATCACGCATCTGTCGCTTGGGGAGTTTGGATTGGACTCAAGTTTGGACCAGGTGTGTAAACATAATCCCATGCTGATAAAAATTAGTAATAATGCTAAAAACATGTTTCCAAAATCACTTTATTTGGTCTTCATTATTTAAAATCGATTTATCATATTCTTAAAATGCGCTTAATGATACTTTGTAAGTTATTAAAAAAAAGTAAAAAAAAACGTAGTTTTCGTTAAAAGAAAGCGAAATATTTATATTTTTGAATTTTGATTTTAAGTCATCGAATTTTGTATTTTTCTAATCTAGTATTAAAATTTTTTTAAAATGTTCCACAGTTAAATGTTTGAATTGACAATATAATTTAGGATCAATTTTTTAAAAACATTTTTTGTTCTTAACATCTGTTTTTGGAATGCGAAATATAAGCAATACGCAAATTGAAAAACAATTTTTCCAAAATATGAAGCTTCAGATATTTGTGTTTTAATTTTCGCATGTCTAGAGCTTTATAATTTCTAACGTTAACCGCTTCCCTTACAAATTTTTTTAAAAAAAATTGCAAAAAATCATCACATTTTTTTTATTTTATTACTAAATACAAGAAAACGAAACAAAACAAAATATGTAGTTTTTAAGTTCAATTTTTAATTTTTTACTGGTATAAAAGAATAAAGATTTAATATTAGTTTACTATCCCGAGTTATCTCGGGCAAAAAAGTTAAATATATTAGTCTTTGTATGATAGTTTTTGAAACAAGGGAAACACAAAGTGATACCTGGCATTCCGTATGCTGGTATCTGGTCTCTTTTTCTTACGGCATCATCACCATTATTTTACTTATTTTCAACACAACTATCCTCCTTTGTACATTACTGATCCACAAGCCGTCATATACTATACCATAGAGAAACATGTGGCCCATCCCGAAAAAGAACCGCGAAAATAAAGAAAAGGCAAATTGCATGTTAAAACAGAATATTTCCTTTCATTTCCTCCTGGCCGAGTAAAAACGTGATAAAACAAATCGTACTGACAAATTTTGCTTCACCCGAGTTTTCTCGGGATAATAATTAACTGCAATATATACTAACCCGAGATAACTCGGGATAATAAGGCAAGCGGTTAAATAAGACAATTAATAACTAGAAAATATCATTTTTAATTGATTTTAATTAATTTTTTAAGCAACTTTAAGAAAAAAAAATTACGAATTTTTTGTCCAATAACAAAGAAATTCGCACTGACAATAACATTGATTAAAATCTGAAATATACTAGATTATTTTTCGGTTTATTTATAAAATATAATATTTTGTGTGTTGTCAGGAGGACACAATGCCTTCTTCCCGTTCATCAACTGCTTCATCCACATGATCATGTACAGTTACTACTGCCTCGCTGCTCTTGGCCCTCACATGCAGAAGTACTTGTGGTGGAAAAAATACCTCACACAGATGCAAATGGTAATCTTCTCAATCTTTCTTTCGTTTTTTGTGCTCAAAAAATATTTTCATACCAATTTTTAAATGTTCGAATGTTTATTCATCACATGGACTTTTTCCATGGCATGCATGATGCGTTGTGAAATTTTTTTGTTTTTGAAATTATTCAATATAAATCATACGATTTATCTGCATGTTAAATTTCATGAAATCAATTAATGTAAGTGAGTCTAATTCTATAATATGGAAATAATTCTTCTTGTTGTTGTTGTCTTGTGCCAGCCAGACTGGCAATATGGGGTGCGCTGCTATATTTTTCCAACTGAACCATATTTGGTGTGGAGTCCGACTTCCTCAGTACATACATGCCATAGGTACCGTTTATAGGGTAGGCAACCATTCACACACAAAGATTCACACACAGGTATTTCAAAATTGAGCACCGTAACCAAGTAAGAACACGTTCCAATTTGGAGATTGTATTTCTCTGTATCAATAAAATAGGAATATTTAATTCTGATTTATCGAAAGACACAAAATCGAAAGTTAATTGTTCTGACAAGGTGAACATTCGTTTATTAAGTTATTTTCGAATTAGGGCATTTGAAATTTAACTTTAAATTGAACAGAGCCTAGAAGTTGTTTTCTCCATTTCTATTCTTAAAACTAATTTGCTTTTGACTTTTTATCATGTCAAAAGGGAAGAAAGAATGGATTCAGCGTTTCGATTCGAAACAGTTTTAAGAATTTATGTTAAAATATAATATTTTTGACAACGGAATAAATGTGTGGAAGTGCTAACTACAATGAATTACTTTTAAGTCCTGCCTAACAAAATGAATGCTAATGGACATAATTTGTTATGTGTTCCCTCCAGTTATTTATTTCCCCCCTTAACATTAAAGTGTCCGAAGCACTAAAATATATTTTCTTCGTTTTTATACTCATAGTTTTTAACAAAGTAACTTTTAACGAGATGTTTAGAGTCTAAATCACTTATCGAGTGAAACAATACTACAGGATCCATTGGGCCCAAAATATTTGACTGAATTCGCGATCTTTGCGTGACGTACAAAAGTTATGTTTAGTTGACGTCTATTTTTGCAGCACATCAACAATAAAAACTATTTGGTTTCGTAACTTTTAATGAAAAATTGTTTTATAATTTCCCATTAAAATTGTTTCTCCTTGTTATTTCAGATTCAATTCATCATTGCCACAATCCACGCGGCCGTACCAATCTTTTACGATTGTGGATTTCAGCCAATCTTTGCTTACATCATCATCTTCCATGCCATTTTGTTTTTCGTCATGTTCTACAATTTCTACAAGAACACCTACAACCAGGAGCTCAAGATGAAGAAGCAGAGCAAGCAGTTCTTAGAGGAAATGAAGAAATCTCAAGGCAGTCAAGTTTCTAAGAAAGTTAACTAATTCCCCAACTCTTCAAAAGCCATTTGTGGACAACAATGCTAATTTTAAGTTCTTATGACAAGTCATGAAATACACACCCATAGCAATTAAACCTAATAAAATGATAAAAATTTGAATTAAAGAATTATTAGTTTTTGAATAAACTAAATCCTAAGTTGTTAAACAAAAAAATGGATGAATGAGTATTTGAACACGAAATGTTTTTCTTAAAATGAAATCGTTTATAGGCTTTTCTTGCTTGTTTCAAATTATTGATAACATTATAATGCAAGTATTTATTACCTTTTTGTTATTTATATCTTTGTCATTAAATACTCTAGGGATAGGTGTGATAAATTTTAATAATGTATTGATGTTTATGTGAATTATTTTTGAATGTTTTAAATTTTTGATTTTTTTTATTTGATACAACTTTGTAATATTATTTTTGTTTATATATTGTTGTCTTTTGGTTACATAAGTTTACTTGTCTTAAAAAATGTATTTAGATTAGCTTTGTGTACGTAAATTGTCGAGTATATGTCAAGTATATCATCGTGTAAATAAATTCATGTATGTCAATAAATTTTCATATGACCTTGAATCATGTTATAGAGTGTAATTTTTCATGATAAATCAGCCAGAAATAATAAAAAGAGTAAGAAACTTACTTGACAATTATTAAAAATAAATTTTTCATATATAATATTAAGAAATCTTTTTTTGAATTCAAAATAAGTAAAATATTTCTAAAATTTAGATCAATTATATAAACAATTTTACATTACGTATGAAAATATATAATGTAAAATGAATTAGTTAATACAAAATTATATATATATAAATGAAAACATTCCAACTGTAATTGAGATTTAAATACAAGTATTTTTGATAAATGTTGCACTGCATTTTTTGAACATTCAAGAAAACAAACTTGATTTGTTCATAAAGCCCATGTATTAAAAAATGAAAAAAAGAGAGGATCTATATATGATACCAGGCGCACAAACCATAGTTATAGCTCTCTGGAATGCCCTTACGGCTTTTTAATATGTTGTTAGTATGATGGTTAATACATCGTATGTCTTTCATAAAAGGAAATACTATCAGTACAAAGCGAGGCATGTTGAGGATCACATCGAATTGAATTGGGGGGGGGCAAATGATTCCCCTCAGTCAGCAATGTTTTTGGAAGATCCGGTAGAAATGTAGGCGATAGTTGAGGAGCTACGATTCGTGGATCAAGCATGTCCCACAAAAGCTCTATTCAAGTCCTGGGAGAATGCTGGTCATCCCATCCAAGTGATATCATCAGATTGAAGGCAGTCGTTGATGTTCCAACAGTAAGGATGGGTGTTGTCATCCATAAACACAAGTTCAGCTTCCATGGCACCCCTAAAAAACTAACATGTTGTTTCAAAATGAATTTCAGATAAATTTGGCTAGTCATGGTTCTAATTTGAACAAGCAAATCTAATCTGGAGCCCAGTATTATGACTCACTAATAGAGCACTTTTGCACCATAGTAAAGTTGGAGTTCAATAATGTTGTCTTGGTAATACTGGGTGATATAAATTTTACTTCAAGCTAAACCTCGATTTTAAAACCTAACACAAGCCCACAATGACCTAGTCCACACTGGATGTTCTCTCCTCGAGATTCCAATAGTAAGAATGGGTGTTGTCCTCCATAAGCACAAATTCAGCTTACTGATGATAACACCCATCCTTACTGTTAATGTTGGGGAAAATGAGTTGCTATGAGCGGAACACATTTGACAAGCCTGCCAGTACATGGACAATATTGTGCCAAATGTCAGTACACGATTTGCTTTGAAATCGTCGTACCCATGACTAACGGTAGTAATCATGGGTACGATGGTCAATGACTCGAATGGTTAAGATACTGTGCTTCGTCTGTTTCTTTTGACGGTTACTGCCAAATATCTTCGTCATTTACCATTGTCATTTGAGGGTGACATGTACTGTAACGTCTATTGACATTCCCATCATTGCAGTATGAGAAGAACTCAGAATTGTGCAAAGTGTCATCTCTACGTTGTGTACCTGTATTTTTGTTTTTCCAATTTACAATATTTATACTAATCTTTGAGAAATGATTTTGATACTCTCATTGGAAGAAAGCCATTTAAAGAGTGTTTGTTACTATGTGTTCTATATAAAAATTGAATTTTATTCTTATAATTGTAATTTTTGAGTAGAACGTATTTCCTAATTCTTTTCATAAATAAGCAGCAGTAGCAAACACTCATCAAAATACAATTTTGTGACACTCAGGTGTTTGAAATAAATTTTTGAATAGTTAGATGTTTACTTGTATCTGAAAATATTCCACGGTGCTTTTCAAATCATGCTGGAAATGCATGGAAATAAGAGAAAATATTGCTAATTCATATCGAAATGCCGAAGTTCTGTCCTACAGATAAAGGGATTGAACAGCAAAACAGAGACGCTCTCACAGGCGTAAACAACTCATATTATAATTTGATCTTAATTTGCTAAATCCTTTTAATTAGCTTAATGAAATATTATATAGTATGAGTTTTACTTAAATGCGAATAATCCTTGAACGTAAATATATTATAACTTATCATCAAGTTGTGTATTTACTCACTTAATTCTTTTCAACTACTATATCATAAACATGATTCCGGGTCCCGATGGTGTCGTTCTCATAATTAGAAGATCAATCGTGTTCACTAAAGAAGGCTGGGGCGTTAGTTTGGGCACATTTTCAGGTCGTCATAAGTTATTGTTGCAATGTCCTTCTAGTTACCCTCGGGAGTGGAAGGTCAAGTAATTGAGTTCTGCCTCAATCATGTTTCTGAATGATGAAGACTTCTCCTGGCTGTTCCAAGCCAACATAGTTCAAGATATTGCAAGTGGGATGCTCTGAGCGATATGATTCACAATTTAACATGTTGCAACGCTTATGTTGATTCAAGACCCTCATGCATATTTTCTAGTCCTTTTTACGCTCTCTTATGTATTTGTCAGTTTCCTTACTCCTTTCTAGACCCGTTGATAATTTAGAACAAAAAATCTTGTCCTTTTTCTAATCCTTTTTATGCACCATTGTCATTTTCAACAAAAAGTTATTTAACCCTTCTTTGCATGATTTTTTCTTTATTCGTGAAATTAATCAAGTTGATATAATTCATGTTCAAAATTAAAGGAAAAATGGATAAAAATATCTTAGTATATATTTATAGTATAAATTTAGCAAAAAACAATATGCTAAAAATTTCCATCATCATCCAAAGTTAGATCATTAGCTTAGTACTAAATAGAAATAAAAGCGGAAAATAACAGAAACACGTGTTACAAACCTTTCTTCCACTCATTCAATTTTTTAGCAATAGAAACTCTAATATAATAAAACAAAATTATAAACGAAATCATACGTTTATTGCAACTACAACAAACAGCGGAATGAGACAACTTTAAGCACTGATAATGACACTTGTTTATTTTTGACAGCTATGTTTCTTTTTATGCAATGGACATTAAAAAGGTATCCAAACACGATCAACTTAAAGTGAACTTGTTCTTTTATATAATTTTTGGGCATTATAGGTTATGATGGAAATTTCCACCATTATACAAAGAAGGGTTAACCAAATTTTTCAAATTTTAATTTTTTTCAAAAAGAGAGTTAGAAAAACCAAGAAATTAATTTACCTCTTCATTGAAACAAATGGATAAAAATTATTTCTTATTCATATTCCAATTTTTTTTAAATGAAAAATTTTAAACTTGCATGCGTTAAAATAAAAAATTATGAAACATGAGCTTAAATATAATAATTAGCATGAAATATTCGGTGGTCACTTAACTAAAACATTTTGTACTATATCGCAAAATGTTATGAGATTTTTTTCTGTTAAATGGTCATTGTTATTATTTATAAGAACTATTTTTATAAAATCGAAATCCTGGTACAGCTTTTCTTCCGGAAATTTTTTGATTCAAAATCCTGTTATAGTTAGCTACAGAATAACATTGGAATTGTGGTTACTTTAGTAAGTTTAAGAACATTTCCGACTAAAGTAATAAATATTGAGAAAAAAATCTTTAAGAAACACACTTAAGAAGAAATTTAAAGTATATTAATAATTTACTATTCATTTATTTAAACCTAGTGCTGATTAAAAATTTATTATGCAATGAAATACTTTACTAATAACTTTCAGGAAGTATAAATATTCAATTATATGAATTTTTAAATCAACGTCGTTAATTTATAGAAAGTTCTATCAATATTTTGATTACAAGATGAATGGAAGGTTTCAAGTGATTTTGTTGTGAGATGAAGCAGATGTAAAACGTTTCCAATTAGTTTTTGCTTTGATGTTCCTTTCTGCTTGACTCCACAAAGGAAGCCTTTGTTTCGATTGGACCATATTAAACGTTCTTATCTTGACAAGGGTTGAATTTTATTTCCTCACTTCTGTAGACTTTATAGAATAATCTTCTTATGAGCAATCATTTGAATTAAAAATTTTTAGTAAAAGTCTAGGACAACCTTCTATTAGAGTAATATATTCAATCATTATTGCAGCAATAATTCTGTTAGAGTAACCATTTAATCAATCAATCAATGGATACATTTTTAAAAGACCAAAATATCAAAGAAAAATTATTGTAATTAAATCCGAATTTGTAATCTTTTAATCATATTGGCTGTTTCATCAAATTACTCTTGGTAATAACACTGCTTCTAACACATGCCTTCCAAATTAAAAAAAAAAAAAGTATCATTTGCATTCTTTTAAAGGGAATAATTTTGTGTAAAAGAATTATTAATTTTGTTTATATGTTTAATAAAAGGACGAAAATACTACGAAAACTACTACAGAAATTACGAATTATTATATTCGACTCAAAATTTTAATATATATATATATATATATATATATATAGGCAATGTAGCGATAGAGTAATATATGGAAAACATATTTTAGTCAACCGAATTTAACTATTATTGGGAAATTTTCATTCTTTTTCTTTTTTTTTTTTACATTAAATACGAAATTGAGAAAATGTTATAAAATTAAAAATAATATATCTAATAAAATATATTTATGCTCTAATTTAAAATGAAAAAACTTCGAACACTCTACTGCATTTCTCAAGACATATTTTGTTAAAAAGATATCCATTAAAATAGTTGTAACCTTGGCATTGAACCCTTCATTTTTAAAAATATTTTTAAGATATAACTCAACGTAGTAAATTCGTATTGTGATACATTGCAGTAAAGCTACATACATTTTTAAACGGTATTAAAAGTTAGCAGAAAAAGTATTCTTTTTTTATCTTTTTTAATTTTTTATTAACTTTAATTATGTGCTGATAGTGCAAAAAAAATTTTTTTCTTGAAAAAAATATTAACTTGAAAAATTAAATCAGAAAAATTAATTAATATTGAAAAATTAAAACGTATTGAGTTTTGAAAGTGAAGTATAATTTTTTAAATATTTATTTTAACTTTATATATAGAGCTTTTGGAGCATAATTAAATAGTAAATTAAGAGAACTAATGTAAATGAAAGTAATCATTTTGCATTAAAAGGAAAACGGTATAAAATGAAAATGGTTTAATAATAAAATGAAATGGTTTAAGTAATTAACAGATTTGAAAGTTCTATTTTATATCGAAGTGTAACAGAACAACCACCTCTAACGGGAAAAAAACTAGCTGCCATGTGTTGATATCAGCTAGAACACTAAAAACTGCTGCTGCTCGAAGATGTTAAGAATTATTTAGTTCTTAGGTTATGTTTGTTTTATATTATATAGTGTGTGTTGGTTAATTTTTTCTCTCTGTGGAATATAGATGTTATTAAATAATAAAAAGAATATTTAAAGTTAGCCGTGGTGTAGATTATTTCACATACTTATCCCACAGAAGGTGAAAGTGGCGCCAAAACTTGTGGCCGAATTCCAAGAAACGATAAGTATTTTTTTGACGTGATTTACTTTTGTTAAACCGTCGGAATAAATGAGTTTATCCAAACTCATAGAGTTTAAATTCTCAGTTGTTTAACTTTACAATTATATATTTATTAATTTTGGCTTATCCAAGCTTAAAAATAATCCTTTGGAGCAGCAGAATATCTTTAGCTAATATGTTTCGATTCGTTTGGATTTCTTGTTCTATTCGTTTCGATTTTATGGTTATTTTACAACTGTTTTTTATCACTGTGTGAAAAGCTTAATATGTTTAAGTAGTTCTATAATTTAATCACTTATTTGAATAATGAAAGTGTAATCAGGTCTTATAAGCGAAATTCGTAAAATTGTCCGAAAATAAGTTTGTCTCCCAGATTACCATCACCGAGTAGCTACGAGTGTTTTTTGTTTTCTTTTCTGTCAGAAATGTGATTCTGTACTAGCAATAGATTTATTAGTTTTCAAGTTTTTTTTCTTTTCGTAACTAGATTATTCTTAAAAGAGAATCTTCTTTCTATATGAAAGTGTATTTTATTTTAAAGAAAACAATTATAATAAGGTGCAAATGAAATTTATTCAATAAATAAAGTCATATGTGTTCATTGTATGATATATAATATTGTTTGTATAATTTAGTTTAATTATTTTGCATTTAAATGATATTCTTTTGAATAATTTTATTAATTTTATAAATCTATACCTTTTTATATCTTTCATATGCACAATATTTTAAACCGAAAACAAATGTATTGTATTAACTAAACCAAAACATTTCTGTGCTTCCTTTAAAAGAAAGTTATTTGAAATTCATTTTTGATTCTTGCATTGATCTTCTGTAGAATATGTGCATTAGTATTTATCATAATATAATATTTTGTTACTGCATATAATTTATGATTATGATCTATGAAAATAATTTGATTATCTATTTGAAAGACTTGAGTAGTATTCTTAAATATTCTGCGGATAACTATCTTAATTGAATATTTCTGAAAACAAACTATATGTTTACTGTTTTCTAAATTTAAAAAGTTGTGTTTTACAATGCAAGTGATAATTATTTTTTCCCTAGTTTATAAGATTATTACTTTTGGTTTCAGTTGTAGATAAAGAGTGAAGTTTTTACAGTGTTTGCTATATTTTAATATTTTTTTAGTAGTTGTACTGATTATTTTCTAGTAATATTGTAATAGTTTACTGCAAAAATAATTATTTCTTTGTTATTCCAATAATTGAAATATATGATTTTATTTTTAAATTGATTGATTATACTGAGATAATACTAAATGTGTTTTGATTTGAGGTTTTAGTATTTGAAGAATTTTATATTTAAGAATTTGCTTTTAGTAACATTTGATTTTCTGAATATTTAGATCATAATTTAAGATATTGAAATTTAAGACTGTTTTGAACTTTAAACACTTTTCATATAACACTAATATTGAAAGACTTTGATAAAAATGGCATTTCTTGGCAAATCTAAAAAAACAAGACCTCCGAACTCTTGCTACAGAGCTTGGTTTGTTTGTGTCAGATGAGATGAAAATAATTGACCCTAGAGAACTTATAACTAAAAGTGATAATTATGACAAAGAACTTGTGAAAAACATGCTTAGCATTATAATAGAGGATCACTTAAAAACTGAAAAAAAAAAAATGAAGAAGAAAGATTACGTAAATTACAATCTAATGAACAAATACGAATTGAAAATGAACGTCTGGAAAAGCTTAGGCTTCAGTTCGAAATTCAAAAGGCAACTAACACACTTGTAGCTACCCCTGATTTAGAATGCCCAAAATTCGAACTTAATCGTATCAATCCTAAATTTAATCCAAAAGAAGATGAAATGGGATTACTTTTAATTATATTCGAGAGACAGTTAAAGTTTATGAATCTTCCCGATATCTTTTGGATAGCATATTCAATTGGCTCTTTGCCAACTGAAATAGCACAACTGCTTGCTAGAGAGAATGAACAGGATACTCTAAATTATTAGAAGGTAAAAGAAATGCTCCTGAAAAGATTTAGGGTTATTGCTGATAAGTTTCGACAATTTTTTTCTCAACATAGGAAAAGTTCTGACACAACATGGCAAGATTTTTACTTTGAATTATCTTCTTATTTTGAAGGTTGGATAAAAGAAATGAACGTCACAACTTTTTATTAACTAAAAAGCTCAATTATCACTGATCAGATTAAGAAAAGAACTCCACCAGACGTCAAGGATCATTTTCTTGACTCTTGGGCACATTGGGCTTATCCCCTCGATTTAGCTGAAAAACTAGATGCTTACGAAAATGTCCGATGTGATAAAAAAGAAACCCCTTCTTTCAGTATATCAAAGGAAACAGTTTCTTCCTAAGCACTCAACTCAAGAAAGAAAACATGAAAGAAATGGGAATGGTAAGAAAGATGCAAATGAAGTCGCATGCTATGGATGTGGCAGTCCTGGAGTCATTAGACCTAAATACCTTACTTGTAAAGGAAAGGACAGGAAAATTTCGGGTACTTTTAGCAGTGTTATTCTTCCATCGGCTTCCAGTGCAACTGCACAAATGGCTATACTAAGAGTAACTATTAATGGAATCATGGGTACTGCTTTCGCAGACACTGCTGCAACCCACTCAATTGCAGGGGAAACCCTCTATCGCATCCTGATGAAACAGGGAGCTACTTTTACCGTCAGTTCTCTATTAATGACTTTGGCGGAGGGTTGTAAAATAAAGAGAGAGGTTCACACAACCCAGGTAAAGATTTGTCTTGGAGGCCATACGTTTCCTTTGAACCTTGTTGCCCTCCCTGAGGCAAAAGGGAACAGCACATTCTTGGGAATAGACTTTCTGAACTCAGCTGAGATTATACTAAATTTAAAATGGAAGACTTGGTTCTTCAACGATCAATCTGAACGTCACTTTTCTTTTGAAAACCGATGTCAATTCCCTGTGTGTCGCTACAAGCAAATGCTTCCCAAGCGGTTGCATCGTTAACCGTGAAAGAAAACGTACATACCATTGAAGATGAAGCGTCCCATTTGACTTCCACCCCGAAAAAGCAATTGAAGAATCACCCTCCTCATTTGCGAGAAGATGAAGGCATTCATCTGACTATTAAACAAAGGATTAAATTGAGTGAGCTTTTATCCCAGTATGAAACTATCTTCAGTCCAGGGGGAGAAGCAACTTCATTTATTGAACATTACATTGATACGCAGAACCATCCACCAGTATCTGTTCCTCCGTATAGAGCGTCTCCAGCAAAAAATAGAAATCATGGAAAATGAAATTGATAGACTCTTAAATGAAGGAATTATTGAGCCCTGTGAGTCTCCGTACGCAGCTTCTGTTGTGCTCATCCCTAAGCCAAATGGTGCTTATAGATTCTGTGTTGATTACAGAAAACTGAATGCCCTCACCAAGACAGATTCTTAACCTCTTCCACGCATAGAAGATCTACTTGAAGAAGCTAAGCAAACTCGTTATATGTCGACCATCTACCTTAAAGCTGGATATCAACAGATAAATGTGGCTGCAGGGGATAGAGACAAAACTGCATTTATTTGTCCTTTCGGGACATATCGTTTCATATGAGTGCCGTTTGGGTTGAAATATACCCCAGTGACCTTCCAAAGACTGATAGACAAATTCCGAAATGGTCTGGGTGACATTTTTCTTCGTTCCTATCTTGATGACATTATAATGCTATCGGAGTCGTTTCAAGAGCACTTAGAAAATTTCGGAGACATTTTTCAACGCATTAAATTATTCAAATTGAGAGCTAATAAAGAAAAATGCAATTTCGCATGTTCAAAAATTCAATATATTGGACATTATTTTACCGTTGAAGGTCTACATGTTCATCCCGTCAAAACTGCTGCTATCTAGGATTTGCCTGAACTGGATAGACTGTTAAGCAAGTGCAGTCTTTCCTGCAAACTTGTTCTTGGTACCAGAGGTTCATCAAGAACTTTTCTGAAATAGCCAGACCTCTCAGTATCCTAACCAATAAGTCATCTTGGTGCTGGAATGAAAAAAGAAAGCCTCGTTCAATAAGTTAAATACGTTGCGATCCGAGTAAACCATTCGTCTTTCGTACTGATGCCAGTGGGTACGCCCTAGGTGCTGTCCTACTCCAGGGAAATACCCCGGAAGATCAACATACTATTGAATATGCAAGCTGGCACGAACAAGTACTGAGCGAAATTACTCAGTTACTGAGCATGAAGCCCTTGCAGTTGTTTGGGCTGTTAGAAAATTCAGATGTTGTATTGAAGGACAAGAAGTGACAGTTGCCACGGACCGTCAGGAGTTACGATGGCTCATGTCTTTAAAGTCCCCATCAGAACGACTTGCTCGTTGGGTTCTACAACTCCAAAAATTCAACTTCCATATCGAGTACGTACTGGCAAGAGCAACGTCGTAGCTGACATGTTATATCCCCTCCTTGCTATCAAAGGAGATATTCCCTGCGAGATATGTACTGTGACTGTTAGCGAACCCACTGTTGTGTCAGTAGATTTTCCCACCAAAAGTCCTAAAGAAATAATAGACATCCAACTTCAAGATGAAAATCTAAAGAAAATAATAAATGCCTTGGAAGCAATCAACCTGACTGAGGAATATAAAACTGGATAGAAAAAGGTTTTTCGATGAACAGAGGTCTACTATACAGATATGCACATGATTCTGATGAGGCTCAGCTTGTCATTCCAGAAAATGAGAAAGAACAAATTCCCAAAATTCATCATGGTGATTCTGCCGCAGGTCATTACGGTGCTGAAAGCACATTCGATAGAATTGCTAGACGGTATTACTGGACTGGTATTCGGAAGTACATCACCAATTATGTAAAAGATTGCAATGAATGTTTGCGATACAAGCTCTCAAACCAGAAACAGGCTAGTCTCCAAACTCCAGTTTCGTAACAAAGGTTTGAGACATCTATTAATTTGTTCGGACCTCTTCCAATTAGTAATGGGAAAATTGGATATTTATTATCGAAGACGTTACTACGAAATGGGTCGAGTTAATTGCTTTGGAATATGCAACAGCAAAAGAATGCGCTATCATCGTGATAGAAGAAATGTTTATGAGGTATGGAATACCATGTAGGATTATCAGTGATAACGGACCACAATTTGTTTCTGCTGTGATGCAGCAACTCTGTTATCTCATGGACATTCATCAGTCCTTAATACCGGTGTATCATCCTCAGGCAAATTCAGTTGAGAGAAAGAACCCTGATATAAAACCTCGTCTGGCCATATTAGTGAACAACCATCATGGTACTTGGTCAGAAAAACTCCCTGGAATACGTTTCGCACTAAACATTTCAAAGTGCAGTTCAATAGGAAAAACAGCTGCTTTTCTCAATTTCGGGCGAGAGCTTCGCACCCTTGATGATGTTATCAACGACTTTCGTGGTATCATCGAAAACGACAACTTTGTCGCTGAAATGACCCCTTATCTAAAAAGACTGGAAAATTTCACATCCGAAGCCAAAGAAATCTTTTTTGAACAGCAACATAAAAGTAAAACGTTCACCCACTAAAGCTTTGCAAAGAAGAGATCCAGTAGCTCTCTATCTGAGGATCTCTAACGGGAAAAAAACGAGCTGACATATGATGATATCAGCTAGAACACTAAAATCTTCTTCTGATCGAAGATGTCGTTAAGAATTGTTTAGTTCTTTGGTCATGTTTGTTTTATATTATATAGTGTGTATTTGTTATTTATTTCTCTCCTTGGAATATAGATGTTGTTAAATAATAAAAAAGGATTTCAAAAATGCTAGCCGTGGTGTAGATTATTCCTCATACTTATCTCACAGAAGGTGAAAAAAGAATATTATGTTAGTTGCGAACAAAAATTGTATCGTTCATGACATCATTTTTGTCGAAGTACATAACGTTGTTGTCATACTTATTTTGTGCAATGATTCCTTTTATTTCAGCCCCAAATAATTAATTTAAGTATAAACAAATCTATAATATGTAGCAAATAATTTAATACTAAAAGTATATTTCATTGAATTTTAAAAACTATGAAACAAAAGGTTGAATTTAGAGTGCCTTTTAAAACAGTATTTAAAACTATAAATTCAATTTCATAATTTACTCTATATCAAGATCCTTTTACGCATAAGTTTAAAACTTTAACGAATTTATATTTATTCAAACTTCCCTTAAATAAGACGGGCAGATTTTTAATAAACATCAAATTCATCTTTTCCGCTTGATTACTATATTTTATGTTTAAAAACATTTTAAATGACACCATATCACTAACTCACGAACGACAGCATGTTAAGATTTCCCACTGACAGACATGAATGCGTGGGACTCAAACTTGTTTAAACTTTTCATAAACAGTTCATTTACTCTTAACGTTGTGAAATGTCTAATTATTTTATTTTGAAGAAAT
>JAPDSC010030788.1:75564-88754 GCA_026290005.1 Latrodectus geometricus | reverse complement strand
ATTGTTCCTAGTTTATATATATATATATATATATATATATATATATATATATATATATATATATATATATACGTCAAACAACTAGATTTTAATTTCTTCCAAAGACAACTTATAAATTACATTTTGAAAGGATAAAACGAATTATATACGTCATTATTGAAGCGAGAAGAGTTCCGAAAAAGAATGTTACATGGCTTAAATTAATTACATAGCAATATAAGGAACTTTATTGGAAGTTCAAACAACTTTAATTAGGTTTTATATTAATTACAATCACAGTAATCATAATTTTAAATAGAAACTGTTTTTAATTTAATTTATCTAAAAATCGTTATCCTGATACAGTTTTCTCGTCATTCCGTGATATCTTTATTTAAAATTAAGAGGAAAAAAAGAAAAATAAATTTTAATACCAATTTCAATTTTTAAAGGCTTACTCAGAGAAAAACTGGTAAATGGCAAAAAATGTGTGAAATCGAATTTTTTTCCGTTTTGGCGAAATAAATAATAAAATCTCGATTAATCAGTAGAAAATATAATAATAAAAAATACATAAGTACTTACAGAAAACGTAAATTCTGTACTTCCTTTTATTAGATTCGAGGAAATAATTTATAAAATTATTTTTGATTAGAACATTGATTAAATGAAATTTTGAAAATATTTCAATGAAGAAAACTCTTTTCAAAGATTTAAACTTGAAAATATAGTTTTTATAAATTTTTGAAAAATTTATATGTAAGAAGTAATTTATAATGTATTTTAAAATCAAATTAACACTCGGTACCAGTTAACATTTCAGCAAATTTATGTTTTAAATATATTGATAAATGTGTTTTGAGTAAAGAATTATATTATAATTCCTTTCTTTGAAATTATTTTTGATATTAATACTTAGTTATCATTATTTACTGCAGCTATACATTTAATCCATAAAAAAACTTCACAAAAGCAATTATTAATACATACTTATTCATTCACCTTAAATTACTAAAAATGATTCAGCACTTCATTTCAGTTCTTCTATTCAGCAAGCAAATTAAAATAATTATTTTATGAATTACTATAGCTTTCGTCTAGAAAATTCTAAAATAATAATAATACGCAATTTAATTTTTTTATAAAAAAAAGGAGAATCCTATTTCGGTATTTCGAAAAATAATTAATAATGTCGAACAAAGTTTTTTTTATTGAAAAGTGGAGATTAAAATGACGTAAATATTTTCAAATATCCATCCTATTCAATTTAATTTGTTTAATAACAGCAGTTTGTGTTAAAATGGAATTTAAAATAGTCTCTTTTACACAAATATACATCTCTTAGTATAAATATTTCCAGAATATTTGGTGCTGTAATTATATGTTATACGAAAATAACTGGGTAAAATTTTATTGTACTTTAATATTATCGTGTTTAGAATATTTAATTGAGAATTAAAATATCGGAGAATATTCTCAAATATATCGTCTTATTTAATTGCATACAGCATTAAATGCGAAAAATGAAGGATTTGTTTTAATGGCAGTTAAATTTCGAGACTAAATAATATCGCAGTAAATTATATCAGAAAGACCTTTAGATATTATTAATGAAGATTTCCATAAATATTTGAGTACTAATGTCATGCTTATCAATAAAATTTTTAATTTAAAATTTAAGTCATTAATTCACGTATTCTTGAACTGTTATATTTTACTGTTTTAGATTAGGTTTTAGCGGACATTTTTGGAGCTCTATGCTAACATGCTTGTAGCTCACATTGAAGTGGATATCAGGAGATAATTTTTTTTCATAATTAAGCACATATGCCATATGTACCCGTTCATAGGGTATGCAAACATTCATACACTATTCATAAAAGGAAAGGTCATAGACAGGAGAGAGAAAGAAAGTACATCCATACCCAAAGCGGGATTCGAACACAGGACCTCTCTATCCATAGTCAGGCACTCTGACTTCAGGGTGTGTTGCTTCATTGCTCGACAGACACTGATAAACAATTCAAGGGCCTCCACCCAAATAAATATAAATTATTAATTTTTTTGTACATTATTTAATTTGCGTGTGTGTAATCTTTGAGGATTAATAATTAATTATCGCGCGTATTAAAAACATACTTTATATATATATATACAAAAAAAATAATAAAATAAACTTTTTATGTGAAAATTTTCACAGAAGTTCTCTTTGCTTTTATATTTTAATATTGATATAACTTCAAAGAATGTATTGAAAATAATATTTTCTTGAAAATAAAATGGAGATTAGTTTTAGTTCAATACAGATTGTTATTTCAAAACAACAGATTACTTAAAAAGACTTACGGAAACTGAACTATAAATAATTTTTTCAAAATAATACAACAATACTAATAGGCTTTTGTCAAGAATTTTTGTTTGACTTGTTAAAAATAAATTCGTGTCATTGAACTCTTTGAAATGCTAAAAAAATTGTCAATTTAAGATTATGCGTATGAATAATTATGTGTATTGTGTCATGATTTTAAAATTATGTGTATGAATGATTAATGGAAATAGTTCTTTTCATAAGTAACTGAAATCAGAAAAAACAAAATATGCCCAGAGAATTTTCTCCGCTTTATAACTTTGTTTCCAATAATTTAAAGTATTATGTAAAGTATGATTTATTAATATTTTTGAAATGCTTTCTATTACTTCTGATATTTCCTTTTGACAAATATAGCTGGAAAAGAAATTGGTAGATTGAACAACAATTTTTCGTTATTGTCTTGTTACTCATGATCTAGCCACATGTTAGACCAAGTCCACGAGATCATGAATTTTCAAGAAGACCAATTCAATTTAAACTTGTACAAATCAATATGTGATCGGAAAAGATTCTGACTCCAATATGAGAAGGGATCCACTAAAAGTAGATTTCTTGCTGTTTAAAAAATTGTTTTAATGTATATTAAAATGGCCGTCTTGTCATCAGATTTATTCCAATTTCATATGTGCAGCATGGCACAGAGACTATCACATAGGATTCCGATATTTATAAATGTGACAGATTCAATAGTATTGAGTGCACCATCTATAGTTATTAGTTAAGATCTAAAAACAGAGCTGAAATCTGGATTCTCAATCATAGTTTTTAGTAGAAAGTCAGAGTCCATAATGAAGATTGTGGTATCATAATGGCTTTATCGTCTTTACTAACCTCAATATAAATTTGAAGATCAGTTGTTGATATTTGCTCAATGACTTTCAAAGCAAGTTGATCCAATTACTCAGGCAAGTCACAATTTTTGTCAGTGTGAGTCATGAATTCAGTTTAGAAATGCGCTTTAGCCATGGTCTCCATAAGGTTAAGTACTGCCTTCAAAAATGCCTCTAGATATCCTGAATTAACATATCCATCATCTGAATTTGAGGAAAAAAAAAGATGTCTCTTAAATGTCTGTCAGCTTGTCAAATTACAGAGATAAATTACTATATGATTTTAAACGCAAAAAAACTTTAGATATAAGTAAAGCTTTTTTTCTCAATATTAAAGGTCGGGAATCACATTCAAATAACTCCAGAACCGTGAGTCAGCAATTTCAGTGATAATTTGAACAGCACTTAAATACACTCATTCTGGTTTTGCTAAGTTAATGAATGGTGCACAAAAGTTAAGTTGAAAACTATATCACAAAATACGTCTACTTAGAGTGGTAAAAGTTAATCTGAGAGTGTTATCATTTGCACCCAATTGGTTGCTGCACATTATTTTAACAAGTCCAATACCTACATTCATTTATTCACCAGGAAAAATAACGTATTTTCATATCTCCATTTACAATCATCTTTGCTGTTTTCAAAATTAACAATGCTTATATTTCCATCAATTACATAAATTTTGAGAGCTACATTACATCTTCCGTAAACCCTTATGGTAAAATATTAAGCGATTAAAGAGTCAGTGAATCTTCTATAATTATTAATTAATCAACTCTTTAAATAATTGAAATTATATCAAATTTAGAAGCATCTTAACAGTCAAAGAATAATTATTATTAAGTCCTTTTAAAATTCTACTTTTTAGAAAAAAATAAGTAAATCGTTTAAATACTTCTCGATAAGTTCACGAGAAATCTGATGAGCAATGCGCAAATTAGATTTCAAAGTCAATTCAATTTTAATGTCTGTCATAATATTTTAACCACAGATGCTACAGTAGCAATTTCCTTGAATAACCCGTTCGGAAATACTGGAAATAAAGCTGCTGCCTAAAATATGATTCGAGCTATATTTTCTTTAGAGTATATCAACGACATTTCTTATATTTGGGTACTCATTATATACTGGCATAATTCCAGAAGTAAATATTATGTTAATGACATAATTGGACTCAATGGCAAGAGAAAAGCAATTCTACATTTACAAAATTATTAATAGAATGCTAGGTGACAATCTAAAGAACTAAATATGCCCGTATATAATCTCTTGTCATTCCACAGACAAAAGCCAACTGCCTTAAACAATGTAATTGACATGGTTGAATAAAATACGTGAACAAAAAGCAATATTGTGTATTTTTAATCATGGGTCATTGAGTTCCTGTTTGGTGTTGTTGTCTTATTTCATTCACTGGGCAGTCATGGAATCTCAATAAATACACAGCAGCTATTTTACAATAACAATAAGCCACAGTCTAAATAAAATTTTACTTCGGTTATATTCATACATGTGCTGATACGAGATTCTAATCTTTATGTAGGGTACTCCACTAGGAACGTAACTTTAAAAATCCCCGTTTTTTCTGATTTAGTAAGTTGACAATATGGACTATCTGGATCCGTAGTTTTTGTAGTTAAGGTCGTCGAAGAGTGTTGAGAGTTCTTAAATATCATGATAGACCAGCGTATAATCAAAGTGAAAATTTTTACAAATGCGGTGACTGCTGTGTAAACACAATACAGTCAACTAATTTATGTTTGAGTAAACACACCCAAAAGTTTCCTAGGGGCTAAACATTTTTGGTCCTTTTAGTTAGTTATTTTTTTTTTTCGAAATAATTTTAATCCCTTTATAGAACATCCTGTTCGAAATATAATGTAGCCTTTACCAAGTTAAACATGTTTAAATGCATATAGAAACCTTTTTCCAATTTTTCCTGTTGTTACAAATAAAAAGATATTAATCATACTCTATGAAAATCTCTTCAGTGTTTCTTATCCTGTAAAATTTACATTATTTACTTATTTTACAAAAAAAAAAAGTTTTTTTTCAGCAATTTATTTCTGAAAAAATGTTAACAGCTTAATTGAACATCTTTCACGTTAATCAGAATATTATTTAAATTTCCGTATTTACAAAATTTTGAATAAATCAAATATTCCAAATAAACCTAGTTACTTCAATGAATTAAAACCATGCCTATTAAAACAATGAAAAATAATAAAGGAATAATAATGACTGACAATAAAATCATTATAAAATAAACAAAATAGTTGATTCTAGTGATGATACCAGAAATTACTGATAGAAACAATGACAAGAAAGACAAAAGATTACAGATATATTAAAAAGAGCCTTTATTAAATATAATAACAATACTCTATAAGGCAAATGTCAATTTATAATTATAAGTAATTATCATTTGTATATATAGTTTAATTATACACTCAACTCTAAATAAAATATTTTGAATTTCCCTCACAAAAGATTAATTTTGGTTCAAAACAAATAGTTACATTTCTTCCTTTGTTATGGAAAGTTATATTCTTTTCATTAATGCTCCATTTATTACTATTTAAATTATTACATGCCAAACAAAAAGTATGCTATCGAAAACTATATACATTAGATAACGATGAGACAATAACAACCATTAGCAATTAGAGCACTTCAAAGGTTTGGAATTGCTACCTTCGGAAGTGAAAGAAGAGAAAAATTTGCGGCCAGGCGTCAAAATATCGAGTCGCGGAGGAAACAAAAGATCTTCCCGAAGCGACAAGCGAAAAGCAACGGAGGAAATGAAGGGAAAGGGAAAAAGGCTACATTTTCACCTTATTAACTGCTTTGAGTCCGGGACCACTCCGGCACTTAGCGATCCGGAATAATATCGTTAGTGCGGAAATTACTCTGTCAGAGTCCGGCAGTGAGAAGAAGGATGGGCGTTTTGCTTCAATTGAAGGATTTGTTACGGCTATTGGCTAGCAGCAGCTGTCACTCCTCGGGTTTCGGCCATTTTCTTCGTTAAGCCTTTTTTTTCTTAGTTTGCCTCGCGTGAAATACCCGAGGTATTCCCAATAAATGAAAACATTGAGAACGGAAACGCAATAGAAGTGGATGTTTGCCACCAAACATTCCTGGCTTATTTGTTGCGTTCACCAAACTGCCGAAATAACACTTTCCTTCACGGATAGGGAATTATGACTACCTCTATTTGAGGTAAATTGGTCCTGGAAAGTCTTCCTCTGACTGTTATTTGCATTCTATGAAAATACCTTAGATCCATAAAAGCTCATGTTAAGGGTTATTTCCTGGGAAATATGTATCCACCTTACAAACTAACACAAATATTATTTTTCTTTGCAGTCAAGCACTTTTAAAATGAGTTTCATTATCCCGTTAAATTTTTTTTTCATTGAAATTAAATTACACAGCAATGAAATTTTATTGAAATGAATAAATGAGAGAAATTTCCTCAGGTAGACTTAAAATAACTTTTATCATAATTATGTGTGATATCGACCTCTGAAAAAATTGCTTCATAAAAATGAAAAATTCACCAAAACTGTACCACTCTGGTAATAAGTATCTGAAACTGTTTCATGACTTTTATTAATATTTATGGTTTTAATTAAAAATCTCAGATCTCTTATATTAAATTTCAAGGAATTTTGAATAAAGAAATGACATATTAAATTTCAGAATTTAAGACTGTTGCTATTCTATTCCAAAAACAAGTAATTTGCCATTTTTGGAAAAAATACATTTCAGTTAAAATGTAATATTTTATTTACTCACCATTTGCAATAATAGAAACAGAAATAACCAAATCACTTAGAGTAAATAGTGACAAAGTTCTCAGTAGGTCAAAATCTTTGTTATATTGATGTTGAAATTATTTTAATCTTACGGGAACTATTATTAACTTTCAATAAATTATGTTAAATTTTTTTCTTCAAATTTTGAATTAATAAAATAATCTTTCGATTTATCCAGTTTTTTTTTTCCAATTTTCTATTTGTATCTTTCAAACTCAAGCAATATAGTTATTCCTATTTTCTAAGATTAAACAATTTTACCTTAGGAATAAATAATTTTAAATTTCATACAGTAAAAATTTTTTTAATAATACATTTAATTTTTACTCTCAATTTTTGAAAATTGTTAACTAAAATTAACTGTATTAGATCTGCAGGAATGCTGACGAATAGCATAAAGTAAACTTATTAGTATTGTCCTACAACTAAACTTTGGTTATTTTTAAATTCCAAAAATGTGTACCAAAAATATATACTGAATAATTTCAATTATATTAAATATTTAATCGAAAATAAAGAATACAATAATTTGGGATCAGATTTACTGTACGGTCACCCTTGGCGCAATTTTTCCCCATTTGGCAATAACTAACATTTTCTGGCAACCCATTTTTCACACAGGCAATAGTTTTCAATATTCTGATTTTTTTTTAGATCTAACTTGTGCGAAATGGAGAAATTTTTGGCGAAATTTTGAAAAATTCGCCAAAGGTGACCGTTCAGTCAATTTTTACCTTAACTTGTTATAGATAATGCAATAATTCATTACAGAAAATGTAACAATTTGTTAATTTTTATATTATTTTTCTTATCTAAACTACCATATACTCATCAATAAACATATACCTTGCAATTATTAGAGAACATTAAATTATTAACTATTGTAGTTTTCCTATACATGATAAAATATAGTTTAATATTTTGAAAACATTGTATAATTAATCGATTCTTGGCAATATTTTGTAGTTAAGAGTTAATCTCCTTTTCCTTTTAATTAAGAATTTTCGTCAATATTTTTGAAAAAATTTTGTTAGATGTACAATTAAAGTTAAAAACTAAAATAAATATTAAGTATAAATAATACTCTCAAAATAATTCTGATAGCTCTAATAATTTCAACAAGACTCTTTTGTTAAAATTATTTAAATTGTTTCATGTTATTTCAAATTCAGTAATATTAAATGAGAATATTAATATACTAAAGAAAATGAAAAACTTAAATAGAGTGATAAATTTAATGAAAATTACATTTGCAGCAATAAAATATTAAAAATTTCTGCGAAATTAATGCAAAGAAATCTCAATTGTAACTTGAATAGTTTAACTAGTGCTAGTTAATGGCACGAAAAACTAGTAAATAGTTTAACAAGTTTAACTTGATTATTTACTTAAACGTATGAGCTTTTAATGAGAAAGCGATACATTCAAATATTCTATAATTTATATTAAGCAAAAGGAAATGTAATAAATATTGATAATCATAATAAAACAAAAGTGAAAATACCTATAGAAATAATTCAAATAATAATTATTGTATTTCAATATATTAATATTTATGGAGCAGATATATTCTAGAGCAATTTATTATTGAAATATAAATGAAATAAGTATGTTCACAAATATTACAGAATATTTGTGAATAGTTTTGGTTCAGGAAAGTGTAAGAACCTTTATTAAACTTCAAACAAATGAAACTAAATAAATTTAATTTTGATTATTCAAAATGTGTTGAAGATATGTATAACCAGTTAAAATAAGGCTATCGCATCGTCACATAATTTATTTGAAGAGAATAATTAGCGACTCGTGTCTATTTAAAATATTAATAATTTTTAATCATGAATAATGATTTAACGAATTTCATTTTGTTATAAAAATGCGCATAAATTAATATCAAATGATGGTTCTGTTTGCTTAAAGAACCCATTTTGGCATAAATAAATTAAGAGTTGCATTATATATTTCAATGCAGTTTGTAACAAGATAAAAATTATGCTAATATGGAAAGTAGTATAAGATGTTCGAGTCTTGTTTTAAAATAAATATCCTAGATTTCCAAGAACATTTATATGCTGTAGGAATTTATTATGTTGTCTTTCTTTCAGGAACTATACTTTTATTCTTTTTTTAAATTAAATTTTAAGATAAATGTTTCAAATTATCTGTTTTGTAATTTTCGCGTGATTTGAAAGTGAAATGTTTAGTTTGAAAAATATCTCAAAAGTTAAAGTTTTCTAACCATTTGATTAGCTGTGATGAATCTGAAAAATTAATAGGGAATAAAATAATTGTATTATTGATAATATTTCTAATATTACAAACGTTTTTTCCATTGTAAATAGACGACATGTGAAAATGAAAGTTTAAAAAAATTCGTTAATGTGACTAATAGTACTGAATTTAAAAATGACGACATATATATAGCCTATTATAAGAAAATGGAAGAATGTATGCTTAGTCAGGAGTTTAAAGCAGTAACTCAAAAAATTTATTTAGGTTCTAAAGCAAAGTACTTTTAACTTCCATGGCATTATGTCTAAAATTATTCATTACATAACGAAAATGATTTGGTGATTAGAATGACCGTTAGTGATAACAACAAGTAATTCCCACAGTTATTACATTCATGTTTTCTACATCACTTGGTAATACATTATATTGAGACTTCAAATGTAACAACTGAATCTAACTAATTATTTTTTTGTTTCATCTAATACCTAATCAAGGAAAAAATATCATGTTAACTAAATAATCTCAGATTTCTATAACGTGCTAATCACGAATGTAACAAAATGTGTCCAATTCTATGCTTTTTGTCGATTGGGCGTAAGTAAATTCAATATTTTTTATGGTTTTACTATTACATACTTAACTGTTGATTTAACGTTGAGATTTTCTTTACCCTATTCAGCTATTTATTCATAACCATAAATACTAGTAGTCACAATAAAAATAGATAATTTTCCAGAATATTGCTAAAATTTGTAAACTAAACACAATATATTCAATGAGCATAACATATTAAAGTAATTTTTTTAAATGGTAAAATTTTTCTTATAACGTGATGTGCTTTGTAAGGTAAATTTAAATTTATTTTTTAAGTGTTATTTTTGTGCATTATTCTTATTTTTATTGTGTTTTTTACATATACAAATCATAAATAAGTACATAAGAAATTTAAAGAAGCATAATACAAAGAATTTTACCTTAAATATTTGTAAATTTAAGAAGAAATCACTTAAGGGGTTACGCAATTCCACATTATAAAATTTCTCATATACATGCTTGTAAACTCGAAGATAAAAATAATATCCAAATTTTATCAAACAGTTACTAAAAGTTTTGTTAACACTTTATTAAGCTGTTACCTTAGTAAAAATAAGCAAATTTCTATAAATATGAAAAAAATATAAAATCATTATGACATTAAGAAATTATTCAGCATAAAAGTAATTTTTACTATTAAAATACTTTTAGTTTCTAAATAATAATAAATACTATTATATCTATGCAATGAAGTTAACTTAATATTTAGTATAAGCCCAGGCTAATATTTAAACATTAGATGTAATTATATATTTTTTGTAAAGATTGTATCGTTGTATTGACAGGCCAAAATAATATATAGAAGATGTAACTTGAGATTTTCCAATTTATCTTTAATTTTCTTGGTTATATCAGATTATCATAAAAAAATTAATGGAAAAATATAAATTTGTTTTTAATTCTAAAATGAATGCTTTAAGAGTTACTTTTGAGCAACATTTTTAAATATCCTGTCAAAATAGATACACTTGTTGGTAATGAGAATCGATTACGGTTGGCTTGTTTGACAAGTTTAAGATCAATATCAATTAATAACATGCAGTTTTATCGAAATTTTAATCTGTGCTCTTATATCCATTACATCAAATTATTTGTTATCGATGCTCAGTGAAGGAAACTAGTCTCATAAATAGCTTTAATGTGAGTGCGCCAAGTTCAAGGCAGATATCTAAAGGATGGTGTCTCAGATCCTGATTAAACCGGACAATGCTGGCCAAAGTAATTGGAAACTTGTCCTATAGCGCAATATTCTCCGGTGAGAAACCGATCCATTAGATGGAATAGGCGCCATCCCGATACAAAGATGGCGGTTCAATTGAACCATTTGTTACGGTAATAGAATTCCTGATGCCCAAAATACGTTGTTTGCGGTCTAATGAGATAAGACAAGGAAGATCGAAACCAGCCAGAAAGTCCGATGAATCTTGTTGGCGCGAATGATCCATGCCCCTCAACAGAGACGTAAGCTTTAATTATTTAACTTGGCGTGGAATTGTGTTGGTTTCCTATTGGCAGACGTCACAGAACTTGGAATTGGATGCTCGTGATTGAAATTTAGGGAGAAATGCTTGGCATCATATTGCTTTGCTGTCATTCTGAGGTATTAAGAGGGAATTGGGAAAGTTCTGAAAGGCTTTGATTGGCGAAAATGAAGTTAATTAAAGGTGCCAAACATCTTATTAAAACTTGAATAACAGTTATATTTGAACCAATCTCTATCGTATATAAAATTACATTCTTCAGTTTCTTTCATTAGTGGTGATTCACGTAAACAAAGTTTTATGACAAGGTTTAGAGTCTGATGCAACAACATAACATACTTTCATTTTTATTAGTTTTACAATTTATAAAATTGAAACTTTAAGAATTTTTATCACATTTGACACATACAGTGTAGTGTAATTCAGTAAATACTTTCAGCTTACAGGGAACGATGTAAATGCTGTAAATTTTTTCTAATAAAGATAAGATATCAGAATTTCTTAGAATTTTTCTTGTTTTCAATTAAATGAATATTCAAAAATGAATGTTTATAACATTATTGGTTAACTTTAATATTTATAACCTTATTCTTCATAACTGTTACATATAAGATTTGTGGAATTTCTTTCAATATGTAATGTTTTTTAATTGATGTATTTAGTGACAGATAATTGAATAATTGATGCATTTTTAAAAGTTGGCTAATTTGTCAGAAGTAAGGTAATGATAATATATATTATAAGGTAATGATAATAAAAATAATAATTGGTTTTAACATTTAAAGTTAAGTTTAAAATGAAATTATTTTTATTTCATTTAAAATTTCTTTCTTTTATATTTTTATGCAAAATGATATAAACAGACTTGAAATACGAAATTAAGTTCAATGTCTTTTTGACTTTTCCCCTATTGTACTATTTTCATACCTTTAAATATAAAAGATGAGAATTAAAAATCAAGTATAGAGTTGTAATCTACTTTATTATTTATTGCATATGAAATCCAACAAAATATTTGTAAACAAAATAATAAATTATAGTTTAAATTATTATAAATAATTATATATGAACTACTATGATATACTCCCCCCCCCCAAAAAAAAAAAATTACACGCAAAATCTGGCACTCCTTACGGACTTTTTAGGGTTGCTGTTTCTTAATTTGGTGTTATCAATTTAGGTATTTTCAGCTTTTAGGTTTTTGCTGTTGCCAAATTTAGTATTTTCTTCTATTTTGTACCGTTTTTTGAGTTTTTTTTTTTTTTTGTTATTAATTATTTGTATTTACCGAGAAAAAAAAGTCGCCAAATTTCTGATTTGATGGGGGGGGATATCAAAGTAGTTTCTAATATATTTATTTCTCTTGTAGTAATTACAACTTTGAATTTTCTGCGAAATTATGTGTACAATATATTAATAAGTATACCAATTAACTTTTATTGAAATAATTTAATTGTTTTTTGACAATTATTGTTTTAAGCTCAAGATATATAAACATATAAAATGTTGGTTTTTGGTTATTACAAATTATTTTATAGCAGCTCTTAGAAGTTAAACACGTTAAATTAAATTTATAATTAATTAAATAAAATAATTATTGGCATTATTGTTATCGTTATCAAAAGTTGATAGTTAAAACTTTTCGATGAAAAATACTATTTTAAGCAGTATAGCTAAATATTTATAATATTATTTCATATATAAGAAATATTTCATTTTAGCCTTAAGTATTGAAATTTAAAATATTCGTATTTTAAATAAACAGTCGGTAAAACTATATTTTAGGGTTCCCCCCTGGCAAACCTGGTAATTTTTGTTTGGCTATCAATTTTATTGGCGATTTTTTTTTTTTTTTTTTTTTTTTTTTTTTTTTTTTTTTTTTTTT
>JAPDSC010030788.1:26084-48760 GCA_026290005.1 Latrodectus geometricus | reverse complement strand
GAGGAAGATACTACGCGAAAAAAATCTTAATTAAAAATGTAAATATAGTTTTTGTTGATGTTAATGTAAATATTCCATAAAAAAAAAAAAACTCTTATGTTTTAGTCATAACAATTAATCTTTCATTGCTTCATAATAATTACATTGCAGCACTTCAAAATGAAATAACTTATATAACAGTTGTTATTAAATGTACGTATATAACTTAATGAGTATTGAATAACAAGTTAACTAGAAACTGTTATTATGAAAGGATTAATCTTGAAATTGATGTCAGCAAAAAATATTTGCTACTGTTCCCTTTATTGACCGATAAACGAATTATACTTATTTGTGAGCATCATTTTATTATTTGCTATTTTATAATCAACACTTATCATATCTTAAAAATGTGCTTTATCATATCAAAAAATTATCATATCTTAAAAATATGCCTTATCATATCAAAAAATTATTATATCTTAAAATTATGCCTTATCATATCAAAAACTTATTATATCTTAAAAATATGCTGGCTATAATATGGGTAAAATATGAGGGAGTTTCTATTTATTTCTAGTTATCATATTCATAAAAATTAATGTAAGTTATTAAATTATAAGTATTTTCTAATTTAATTTATACAACAATATTTTCAAACTTTATTTTACATCATTATCACACCACTTCTTAAATTTACATTTTAATTATTAATGTCATAACTATTTTAAATAAATTAATTTATTGCAATGAATTCGGTGACTAAAGAAATAGATGTTATACAGGTAAGCATAAGTACATAATTGTTAACTCTTAAATAATTTTTTAATATTGCATTTAGTAATTTCGTTTACATTAGTGTCACAATTAATATTATTCATAAATAATAAATTTAAAGTTAAAATTTAATTTATGCTCAACATGAGTGTAATTAAATTTATTTATTTTATGATGATTTTAATTTATAATGCTCAATTTCTTGAATATTTTCTAATGATTCATTTATTCCGAGCGTGCGTGGCCATATTTGACATACTTTGTGCAGTTAAAAATACTTCATTTTGATGCATACTCTGTAAATTCATATCTGTTCTGAATAATTCATGTTTATCCATTTTAGCATTAGGAATATTTGAATAAAAATAATAATTTAGTTTAAATACTTAAACCAATTAGAAATAATACTTAATTATTTTATATTATTACCTAATATTTGTTTTGCTAAATAACTTATTTGTTTTTTAAATCAGGTGAAAAATGTTAAAGTTTAAATACAACACCATTTTATTTCAAATATCTAGAATTTTATTAAAAACTGCATAGGTTATCTAATTTTAATTTTGTAAACAACCCATTTTGAAACAATTTATCTAATAAAATTTCATTTTACATTAAAAAACATAATAGTCATTAATTTCAGAGAAAATTATCAACTTAAAATGTCTTGCATTCAATAAATGGAAAATTTATTTTAGAGATTTTATGATTGTTATTAAATAAAACACTGTTACGAAATTAATATTTACTCAGAACACGAATAGTAAAGTGATTTAACCTTCCTTTTAAGAAATGAATTTAAATTCATCAAATTAAAATCAGAAATGCATTTTATCTTAAAAATCTGATTCCATTTTCAAGTAAATCTGATGAGATATTAGAAATGAAAATAAAAGTTGTTTAGTAAATAAGTGCAAGAGATTATAATTAAATTAAAGATAAAAGAGATTTCCTTAATTAGTAAAAATATATTAAGTAAAATGTGAAGAAATTAATGGAATAATATATTAAATATTATACCGTTAAATTTTCAGTTAAATGTTAATGATTAAGTAATAAAATTTTTTTTTATTTTTCATAATTTCTTCAAAACTGAATTCAGTATTTTTCAACTTTTATTAAAAGCTCTTTATAGGGAAAATTTCTTAAACGATTATTTGAAATTTCATAGGTAAATATATTTTTAAACAGATAAAATTTCAAGTGATGTTATATCAAATTATATTAATTTTTTCTGAAAAACTTAGATATAAATTAAAGTTAACTAATTGAAATATAATTTGATGATTAATTTTGCGTGATTAAAAATTAAATTATATGTTTAACAAACATGAGCTACAGTGATTTTTTGGTTGTAAAACCAAAGCAAACATCATAAAAATGGCAAATTCGTAGTTTTTTTTCTAATGGCGGACACCCTTGAGCAAGTAAGTAACATTAGCCGCAACAAGGCCGGAAACTGCTACTCATTTTATCGTTACCCAGTGAGCACCTGCGAACCAAGTCACTTGGGTACGAGTAGCATCGCCCGCGCCATACCACCACCAATATATAGGGCAGGCCACATTCATCCATCATCTGAGGAAAGGACAAGAAACACAGTAAGAAAGTGCATTCATGCCCGAGCCGGGATTCGAACCCAGGTCCCACCCATCCGTAGTCAATTACGCTAACCACTAGACAGGTTGGGCAGTTGAAAATTTATAGTTATAATTACTAAATTTATTTATAGATATTAATTTAATGAACAAATAATCAGTTGATCTTGCTGATTATTGAAGTTGAAAGTAAAATTGATAAAAACTTGTCAATTTGGCACTTTTTTTTTTTTTTTTTTTTTAAAGGTAAAAAAAATATTATTTATGAATATAATGACTCTTTTATTTTAATCATACTTTATTCAAATAACTAATGTCATATTCACTTAAACCCGCTTTTTTGAAGTAAGATAAGAAAATGTACTACGATAAGCCTAACACATATACCGTTATATATATATATACGGCATAAAAAATTACCAATATGTAAAAACTCGCACAAAATAAATAATGAATCAGAAAAAAACACCGAAAATAAATCACATTGAAAAGAACCATCGCCGAAACAAATTTGACATTCGTAATTGGCAAATTTTATTTTGATAATTTGATAATATATTTAACATTTAATTATATTTTTATGAGATTTATAATTAAAAATGCACCAAAATGAAACGTAAAAACATTAAACTTAAGATCTGGTTAATTTCAAATTAGATTTAAATTTTACTTTTGCAACCTTCTCATAAACTCACAGTCTACCATTTCCAGCAGCTCCTGACAGCCATTATTGGCGTCGCAGTTATACATTTTAAAACTTTTGCCAGGTGATGAATCATACAAGGAATACAATATCATTATTTCTGCCAATGAACATAAAACGAAATGCTTGGCATTGGATCACGCCATCACGGATAGAACATTTGCATTCCTTCCAGATTCGTGCCACTCCAAATCCACAAAACTCTTAAAAAGTGTGGCGCGGAGGGAATACAGATTATAAAGATTTATGGCTCTCCTCAGTGGCACTTCGTTTTAAGTGCTCTGATTGCAGCAAAATGAATGGCCCTCGCAATCAGCAGCTTAAACAGAAATTAAGAGTTCTTGTTTGTGTATGTGCATATACACCTCAATGCTTCTTCGAATACAACACGCAGATGGATTAGTCATTCAGTTGTAGTGTTTATATTTTTTTAACTAGTTGTGTTTCGAGTTTGACTCTGCTTGTTAAATAAATTTATAATTTATCTTATTTAGGTCACATTTTTTTGTGAGATTTTACATTGATTACTTTCGAAAAGAAAACTTTATGGCGTTTTTAGTCGCTTCAAGAAGAAAGTTAAATACAATATTTCTAAACTGGCGAATATAGTTATTTAAAAATTATTTAAATAAGATACTGTTGAGAGCAAATAAAAATTACTTAGCTATATTATCCATAAACTTAGCTATCGGATAATAAAATTGTTTTTAGTTTTGGTAAACTACAAAATTATTCTCAAGCAAAAGTAGAGCAATTGTAGAGGTACTTTATTAGTAGCTCTAGCACACTACTCTAAACGACAATAATAATATGTGTGTACAGAAAGATATCAATAAAGAGTAATCTTTATTATTATAATTTGAAATTTTTTGAAAATTCTACCACAAACATCTACATGCTTAAAGCATATCTAGTCAAAACAAAATATAAATTTGCAATGAAAGCATTTTTAATCATTACAAAACATTCGAATTTTGTATACCCTCACAGGATGTTTACATTGCTACACTTTTTGATGAGTCGAACGTTTTAGTCTAAAAATAAAATGATGTCTAGCTCTTAATAAAATTATTGACTCTTAAATATTTATTAATACAATGTGTTATCTTATTTGGATGTTATTTAAGTTTTTTATTTAATTCAAATGTTTAGAAACACATATTTATCCTCACTATGCAGAATAAATTAACGTACAATGGACGACAGATTTCATTTAATTCATTTTTTGTGATTCTCTTTAAAATATTGATTTATCTTATAGTTGATTGGTTATCACTTTGATTAATTTTCAATACAACAGATGTCAGGATGTGAAATTTGTTTTTCTGATTCTTAATTTCTAATTCTCGATTGCATTAGCCAACCATAAATAAAAATTAGATTTTATTAAATATTTCCCTAAATTATAGTACAGCAAAACAAGCCATGTAAAATATGTTTAAAATTCATTGTCACACACAAACATAACATATTTTATAATTTTCTTTTATTATAAATAGCATAATTATATTGAAAAGTAAAGTGTTAATTAACTGGTGTTTTCTGTTACATAATAATAATGAATTTTTAAATTTACATTCAATATATTTTTATGAAATAAAATAGAAATTTTTACTATAAACATAAATAACTTTAAATTGAATTATGAGGAAAAAATGAGTTATTATTAGTAAAAAATTGTTCTAATACAAAAAGTTTTACAACAATTTAGAAGTACATATTCTTTGAAATAATAAATTGCTTTAGGAAATTGTTTCTATTCTGGTATATACCTTTATTTTTTTTTAAGTTATCTCTTATAATTCTATTCCTAATATCATCCAGACAACTATTTCTTTAGTTTTTGCTCACTTTATGCTCATATCCCAAAACAAAAACTTCCAAAAACAATTATATTTAGAATTAGTGAATTTTTCTCCGTCCAACAATATATCTTTGAAAACTATTTTATGAAAATGAATGGTTTATTAAAATAAATACTGAATACCATATTAATTTTTTTTATCAATCTTTATATTAAAATAAGTGATGTAGATAATACAAAAAGATTAGTATAAAAAATAAGCAAATGAGTTTTAATATTGAAATAAGTAAAACTGATAAAAAAAAAATCTATTATTAGTAATTAAAACTATTGAAATTAGTGGAAAGAATATTCATTACTTTCTTAGATATCTATGATTTAAACATTTTTTAATGTTTATTCGTTACCCTTTTAGAAACATATTTTTGATTCTTTCATTTCATTGTAGCATTATTCTTTCAGAAAAATAGCATAACGTGCATTCGCTAATTTATTACAAAAAGGATTTGAAAATAACATGATTAAAGTCCTTTTAATATCCGCGAAAATTAAATAAAGGTTTTTTCTTTTTTTTTTAAGGTTCTCCATTAAATATTAGAAGACGTTTTTGCTTCCAACTCTTTTTCTTAAGTTATGCGTTTTAATAAATGAAAGCGCAGCTTTTCATTAAACTCAATGATATGAAAGTTCAATGGAGGCAAAAAAATTAATTTGAATAACCATGTAAAAGGTTGAGTGAATATTCATTTATAACATCATGTTTCCAAAGGAAGTTTTTTGTCGTGTTACACAAGAAAAGCTGTATAACATTTCGGAATAAAGTCTTATGGCAAAGGACTTTCCATATTAATTTTTTTTCCTTCGTGTCTAATTTTGAAAAATGTTTTGGATTCTTAGAATAAATATGTCTACATATAAGTAAAAATGTTCCGAATTTAGTTTCAGCAATTATTTCGGTCATATATTTTTAAAAGAGTAATCTATTTAACATCATGTTTTTACTGAGAAAGTATATTTTTCTTCTAATTTTCGTCTAGTATTGCATAAAAGATTTCCTGTGAAATTCATAATTAAATGAAAACTTATATTCATATAGGAATTGTTTTCATTGTTATGATGAAAAAAATTAGTTATGCATCGTCTTGGCATTTGAAACTATTTTAAACGTTAAACTAATATAAGTTTAAACTTATAATAAATAATTTAGAATAAATATGTTTATATATTAAAAATGTACCGAATTTAGTTTCAGCAATTATTTTTGTCATGCATTTTTAAAAGAGTAATCTATTTAACATTATATTTTTACTAAGACAGTACATTTTTCTTCTAATTTTCGTCTAGTATTGAATGAAAGATTTCCTGTAAAATTCATAATTAAATCAAAACCAATATTCTGATAGAAATTGTTTTTATGCGTAATGATGAAAAAAATTAGTCAAACATCATTATAACATTTGAAACTATTTTAAGCGTTAAACTAATATTAGTTAAACCTTATAATAAAATATTATGTTTTTTAGTACTGACGAAGTATTAAAAATAAATGGTTTTATAATTGCGCGAACGATAGTACCAAATTGTGGTATTCAAGCTTAAAATGCAATATAATTCTAAAACTATAACATAATAATGACATAAAATTATAGATATTTTATAATGCAAATAGTTTTCTATGAACTTTGCATATTATTGAATCATTTCTAACAGTAATTTGATGATTAATTATTTTTAATAATTTTTATTGATACGTGTAAAGTAAATTAATTATTTATTAATTTTCGCTACTCCAGAATAAATAATTAAGTGAAAATGCACTTTAGGTCCCCTACTTGGCGCGTTTTCAAAATCGCTGATGCCATGGCGAAAATTCTACCGCTATTTCAAAGTGAAACTTAATTAGCGATCAATGAAAAGGCTAAAACAAAAGAGTAATTAATGAATGCGCGAAAAAACGCTTCAAATTCGCGAGTTGGCGAAGTAGGGGACCTAAAGTGCAATTTAACCAATAATTATTTTTTATTCTGGTTTATTATATTGCAAAATTTTTTAAGCTAAAAAAGTCAGTTTTTTAATTCATCATCATTCATTAACAAGCAATACATTTATGTTAGGAGGTCCTAATTTTAATCTCTAGTGTTTAAAAATTGTTATTTTGTATGATCTTTAGAGAGTAGAAAGTTATTGTTTGATGACAATGATAAACCTAATATGCATTAATTATGAAAAAAGGAAGAGTCTAACAAATATTTTTCATAAGATTCTAGTACTATTGCCACAGTAATAGAAATAGCAGTACATGCAATTAAAAATTTTCATGACGTGGTTAAATCCTATGGTATTTCCCGAAGGTAAATAATGTGTATATTACCTTCGTATTAATAATTACTAATCTCAATACTAATTATTTTTATTATTTAAGTGAGCCGCTTAAATATCCTGGTTGGTCAGGGTGTCGTTATCGTTACTGGAAAGTGGTGAATCCCAGCTTATCCGAAGATCCGTCGAGTGCAACTATGGCCGAGACTAATGGTGATTTTGGCACGTAAAATATGTCGTGGTCGCAACGCCCCTATGTTCCCATTCCAAATTGATACCTCTGGAGGTGTTAGGAGCAAGACCTTGGGTCTTCTCTGGCTTTCTATCTCTAATTAGGAGACCCAGATGGTGCTGCCATCTATGAGCCTAAGTCGTACTTCCACTCTCGTTCTGGGTTGCTCTGTTGAAAACCGAAAGATGCTCTTCCTGACTTCAAACGTCCAGTACCTGACGGGCGGGCTAGACTACATCAAGTTTCATAAGTAACTACAATATTATTTAAGTATATAGTTAAGTTAATTTTGAGATTATATACTTCTTAATAAGCAACTTCTTTATTATCATCTTATTGATAAATTATTTTGTATATTATCTTTCGCATTCAACCTAGATGGCGTTTTAAATAACCTAAAACAGTTTTGAAATTAAGCGAAAGACGAGAGAGTGCTTCTATCTTTGATCAATGAACGAAATATCCATCACTTTGATGATAATAAAGTGACTCTTTTATTTTTTCGATAGTCTTTCTTATTTCATCACATATTGCTGATACCATTTAACTAAAAAAACAGTTTGGAGTTGCAAAATATAAATATTATGAGTAAGATGAAAAATAGATTAGAATATGATACCGCTTAGAGCATGAGAATGAAATTTGTAAATTTTTAACTAAATAAACTTGTAAAATAATAAAAAATTAAGGGAAAATTTTATTTTAAAAAAATTGATTTTAATTATAAGTATATTTTATCAACCTTTTGATATATCGATTATAATAAAACCAAAACAAGAATGAATCTAAATATAGAAATGATGGAGGGATACTTATTTACATTGGGAAAATTCTTTTGACATTTTATACTTTATGTAATGCCATAACATCACATTCATGCGAAACTCAAATAAAAGACTCAACAATCAAAGCGTTTAATTTTAATTCTTGAAAACAAATTATTTCATAAATGCAATTATGTAATCACAATTATAAACAAGTTTATGTTAACATGACTCAAATATTTATGTCCAATTAATACCACACGGTATAAGATAACAATCGCAACATGATTCAAGGTCATATTAAATGGACGTAACCTTATTTTATTTACCAAGAAAGAATCGGTTGATGGTGTCTAAATTATCCTCCATCAGAAATCAAACATCATTTAAAGAACATGTATAAAGAATTGCCGGTATCTTCAAAAGAAATGCATGATGTAATAAAACACCGGAATTCAAATCCAGAAACAGCAATGCTTCCGGTAACTCCTTCCAAGCCGAGCGAAATTAGATGAGACCCGTATGTTTAGCTTGAAAGGACAATTGGCATCAAGACAGCTTGCAAAAATCACTTGTCAGCTGAAACTTAAAGCCTTGCTTCTGAGTAGGATACGTCGATGAAGATTACGATTACGTAAATAAAACTGGAAATCAGCGTAATCGTGGATGACAGAAATCTGCTGCGTTGAAGCTCATTTTACGTTAAGCAGAGAGGGGATGGGATAATTGAATCGAGTTATATATGCTCAAGGCCATCGAGTTATGTAACTTAAACATTCATGTTTTTTCGAAGAAGTATGCAACATTTTTGTTTTGTGAATCAGACATCTGTCATTTATTTAGATTTTGAACCGAAATCCTTTTGTGACATATATATTATTTAAATTTTATCTCGATGCTTTTAACTGGTACAAGCATTAAATAGTTAATTCATTCGATGTTGATCAATTGAAACTTGCATTTTCATATACAATTCTTTGTGCAAATTAATATTTATAGTTACTGTCATATATTATATAAATTCAAGAAGAAAAATTTGCTCGGTTAGAATCAATGAAACAATATAAAAAATAAATCACGGCATCGAATTCAAAACTTCTCGCATTAGAAAATTTAAAATACATTTTAAATATGATTTAATACGATTAATCAAATTGCAATATTAATAATAAGTATATAATATCAAGCCTTAATAATAACTGAATATAGTATTTTATTATTGAAAAAATATTCTAAAAGTGACGCTCATGCTTTTGTAATAAAAATTTTATATTTTGACTAAAAGCTCCATTATTAAAATGAATTGGAAGTACTTTCATTTTATAGAAAAAGTATTAAAGAATAAAACAAAACATTTAAGGTAAACATTTTTTATACTTTTATACAGGCTCTTATTTTATTTTGACAATGGCTTTCTGAAATAGTTTTCATGCCTTTGAATTTATTCTAAGAATGGAATATATATATATATATATATATATATATATATATATATATATCTTTATAATAAAGGAATATTTAATTAATTTTAATTCTTTTATCTAGAATTATCGTTCCTTGTTTCTTCATTATACTGCAATGAATCTCTACAAATGTAGGGAACTATTTGTTTGACATTTAAGTGTTATGTTGCATTTCAGAAACCTTCTGCTAAATGTGGAATATTCATTGACGGCTTTATACACAATTAAAGTGAAAACATAAATATTCCTTTTTATGCATTTAGCAAAGAAAATGTTCTCATTAAAGTCCACAGTCCCTGAATATTGCTTATAATAAATTTCTAAAATAAAGAAAACACACTCAAGTAACAAAATATAATGATAATTTCTATGTCCTCTCTAAGTATTTAATAAATAATCTCATAATATTCTTAAAATGAAGGCATATTTCATTCATGACACGGGACATTGGACGATTTATGTCAATTTTTCCAATCTGGAGTGACGTAGTACACTCCGCACATTCTCCCAGGATACCAATCCGGCGAAATGAATTCTCACAATTAAAAGCAATGTGCTAAAGTTGGCAGCATTAATTTATTCAGTAATAATGAGAGGGGGGAACGCGAAATATTTACCCTCTCGGGCTTCTCCGGGAACGAGTCCCGATTCCTGGATTAATATATCACCAGCCCCCGAGATAATGGTGGGGACTTGTAGAAGATGAGACAGTGCACTAATCGGAAGGGCATTTGCATAAAGTTCTGTATTGACACGAAAAGGGACGGCGTCCTGTCCGGCTAATTAATTACCACGAGGAAGAGGAATGGCTGGAAGGAAATGAAACAGTCATCAGAAGTCGCTAATGAATTACCGGATAAATGGGACTTTCTGAATTAGAAATCGGGAGCGACATCTTTGCCTGGATGACGGATGAGGGCAGAAGAGAAAGAAGGAAATCCGTGGACGTGATGGCCGAGAACGATTCTTCAAAACAGTTGATCTGTAATCTAGTATTTTATCTGGCTAACGCGGAAGGCTGCTCTTATTAAGAGTTACTGGAATGGACATGGCATCGGAGATCATGAAAAGGAACTTTGAAAAGATCTTTGATCATTGGCCATGAGAATATTCTAATAATCTAAAGAGTCATCATTTCTGATCAATCCTCAAAATGTAATTTAACAAACTTTTAGAACTGTAATAAAACATTTCTTTTCATATTATAGAATCTTAAAATTATATAGATTTCAATAATATATTTAACATGCTTCTAGAAATAAAACATTTTTTTTTATATTATAGAATCTTAAAATTATATGGATTTAGGTAATATATGCAACATGCTTCTAGAAATATAATAAAACATTTGTTTTTATATTATAGAATCTTAAAATTATTAAATTTAAATAACATATTTAACATGATTCTCTAGGACAATAATAAAACACTTTTTTTATATTATAGAATCGTAAAATTCCATAGATTTGAATAATATATTTAATACGATTCTAAAACTACAATAAAATATTTCTTTTTATAGTATAGAATCTTAAAACTTTATAGACTCAAATAATATATTTAACATGCTTCTAGAACCATATAAAAACAATTTTTTACATTATAGAATCTTAAAATTATATAGATTTGAATAATATGTTTAACATTCTTCTAAAAATAAAACAGTTATTTTTATACTATAGAATCTTAAAATTATATAGATTAAAATAATATATACAACATGCTTCTAGAAATATAATAAAACATTTGTTTTTATGTTATAGAATCTTAAAATTACATAGGTTTGAATAATATGTTTAACATTCTTTTAGAACTATAATAAAGCATTTCTTTTTATGTATAGAATCTTAAAATTATATAGATTTCAATTATGTATATTTAACATTCTTCTAGAACTATAATAAAGCATTTCTTTTTATATAATAGAGTCTTAAAGTTTTGTAGATTAAAATAATATGTTTAACATGCTTCTAGAAATATAATAAAACATTTCTTTTTATATTATAGAATCTTAAAATTATATACATTCAAATAATATTGAAGTACTTATGAAATAAAATATATAAAGATGATAATGATGCTGTATGAGGATACTTCAATATCCTTAGAAGCAAATTCCATTTCAAGAATGAAACTTAAGCATTTGAATAAATTCTGCATATTGAATAATTTAAACTTCATTCATAGATATTTTAACTAATTTTACATCATTTTATAAAATAATAATTGTAAGCTATTAACTGGCATATGTGTTAAAATCTTAATAATAAGTAATACATCATGTTATTGTAGATATACTTTTATTTAATTCACTATGGTACGCATACTGAAGAAATCACGTGAAAAACTAATCAACCCTTTAACCCACTGACTGTATTTCTTAAGTATGTGTATTTCTTAAACATCATATAAAGTCTATTTTAAGCTTTTTAAAACGTAAGAAAATACTAATAATGAATACTTCTGCACACCATAAAATCTCCATTGGCATAAAAGAATAATTATTGTTTTTTATACTGATTTACATAAAATATTTACCATTTTAAGAAACAATGCTAATTACTAATACACTTAACAAATGTACTTTAATAAAATTAATTTAAACTTAGAAATAATTAATAAAATGATTGCCCTTATTAAAGATTAATTTCACTATTTTCATTTATGGTCGGATAAATGTACTTTGATTTTAGAAATTCTTTTGGACCAAGTTTTCACTAAAATGGGTATTAACAACGGTGTATATAAACCAAAGTACGGATATTCTTAAAATGGTATATTTTTGACAAATTCATGGATTCTGTCAGAAATATTAAAAATTAAGATATGAATTCTGAAAACCATCAATCAAATCTTGGAAATAAGTCAAAGTGATTATTGCACTTGAATAACTCGTTCGAAGAAATCGATGAATTTTTCCTGAGATTCTCAAGTAACTCTCAGTTTTAAAAATTATTGGCAAACATGACAACTAAATTTTTTAGATTTTTGTCAAGTATTTATTTTTATATATCGAGTGTTATTTCATGTATGAAAGGGCAAATTCGATTCCTTTATTAAATATTATATTGCATAATAAACATAATCAATTCATAGGGGAAAATATTAAAAAAAAATGTTTGATTGATGAAGAAAGGAAAATCTTATTTCTTAGGATTATTTAGAAAACCATGAAATCAAAATCGGGAAATTTATTTTGAATTAATATTAAATTTGATTTTCACATTTTAAGCCGGTATTCGTATTTCCCAAACCGATATTAAAATTTCATATTTTCTATATGTAAATCAAGCTTAAGTGTGTTTTCTAAATCATCATTTTATAACTTCGTTTTTTATTTTTTATTTTTTTATTTATTTCTTAATAAAATAGTGGCAACAAACTAATCTGGATATAGGTTAATCATATTAATTGTAGAAAAATATTTTTCTAATATCATGTTACTAAGAAACAAGCTGTTTAAAATTCAAAGAAAATTAGTTATTTTATTTTAAAATGTAGAAGTCAAATATGCTATATAAAAAGTTTTCAGAATTTTTATAAATAGCGTCTGAATGAACCAATGTTTCCTGCTATTCCAAGTTATTAATAAATAATCACAAATAAATTATACTCAGACATAACAAGACGTAATAATGATGCTTATGTTTGTAATTATGCAACCTACAGTTTATTAATTGTTAACTTACGTCTGACATAAATTATGCAGTAATTATGCATTATATACTATTTGTTAACAATGACTCATACTCGACATAAGTTGCATAGTCAATTTGAGATAGAGTGAAGAAATCAGATAAACTCCATGACAAGTATATCAAGTTTTTATAAACAATATGCAAATAAGCGACTATTTTTTTATTATAAAACTATTTTTTTATTCTAATTTAATAACAATTTACAATCATAATATTTAAAAACATCTTCCGACTAAAATTTCTCCTTTTAAATTTTAAAATAATTTTTTAAAGATAATTAAATTTCTCTTTTTTTAGTTATTAACTACACAATTATGCCTGTTCTATAATAAAAAATGAACTATAAAATCGAAGTGTTTAGCATAAAATAATTCCTTTTATAGTTGAATACTCCTCTTAAATATGCAAATCAAAACTGTTAATTAAGAAATAAAGCATTTACTAAGTTTATAGTTGCTACTTCTTAAACTAACAATAAATTTATTAAAAAAAACGTGTATATTCAGCATTTACTTAATGGAAGATGATGAAACACGGTAGTATATTTTTTAGCATGAAAAATGTTAACTGGCTCTTTTTTTCAAGAAAAAAAAGAAACGAAAAATTGTTGAAAAAACTGTTTTACTCACAATTAAGGGATGTTTAAAAATTGTTAATTACATCAGGTAAATACTTCATTTTTTATTCCATATTGTTTTTAGTTTACGTAACTTACAAAGAAAAATATTTTTCAAATTTATTCATTACTATTTTCGTTATTTAAAATTCTCTTTTTTATTCTTGGTTTGTTGGAATTTTTTATATTTGCTTTTGATTTGCAATTTCTATTAATTAAAATCATTAAAGATCTAATTTTCACATTTCCATTTAAAATACTTAGTTAATAAGAAGTCATCATATTATAATATAATAACAAAAAATATATTTAATAGTACAGAAAAAAAGTGACAACTAAATAACTGCGATTTATGTCTAATAATGTACTCATTTTTTAATGCTATTTAATACTATAGGAATAAGTTTGAATTGATAAAGTTATTATCAATATTTTATAAAATTGGCTGATATTTTTTTTATTCCTAATGGCGAGCACCATTGAGCAAGTAAGTAAAATTTAGCCCATTTGCCACAACAAGGCCGGAAACTGCTACTCATATTATCATTACCCGGTGGACACCTGTGAACCAAGTCACGGAGGTATGAGTAGCATCGCCCAAGCCACACAACCACAAACCCGTTTATAGGGTGGGCCACATTCATCCATCATCTGATGAAAAGGACAAGAAACAGAGAGAGAGAGAAAAAGTACATCCATACCCGAGCCGGGATTCAAACCCAGGTCCTCCCCATCCATAGTCAGTTACGCTAACCACTAGACAGGTTGGGTGGCAAATTAGCTTATATTATTGTATTTAAAATATGTACATCGAATAGTACAAAGAAAAAAATAACCATTTAGTAAGATAGAATTTTACTTTTTCAAGCCAAATGTAATTTTTATTGCAAAATTATATTAATATTTTATTATATTATAAACATACAATTTATTAATATTATAAGATATTTTAGTCATATTTTATGTGAATTTTGATGCACCGCTGAATAAAGAAAAAAAGCCATGAATAATGCACAATACTAAAAGACCATATTAATAAAATTGAATGAACTTGTAACAGAAACATAAATATGTGTGTTGCCTTAATGCAACGATAATAAACTATATAATTCTCAAAGAAGAAATTCAGAAAGAATAAATTGCAGTTGAACGAAAGCCGTAATTATAAATATCATAAAATTTTCGAATAACAGTTTATATGAATCAGGAGGAAGTGGAGGAAAACTAAATTGACAAAAAAAAAAAATGTTTTGAAGATAGTATTTACTTAGTAATAATAAATGATCTGATCATTATTTTATTTATGAGATGGAAAACTTGTGTATTATTTAACAATAGTTAACGTTCTGATCATCATTTTATTAATGAGATGGAAAATTTGTATTTATTTAACAATAGTGAATGGTTGATCAATATTTTATTTATGAGATGGAAAATTTTTGACATTATACCAAACTAGATACAATATTGCTGAAGTAAGAATAATCGTCTTTGAGAATCCTAATGTCCTATAGTCACGCATGCTTTTCTGGTTTCATAAAAATTAATGGTAATTTAAATTTTTGTCTATGGATTTCCAAATCCACACTTTGTCACATATAGCAGAAAAATATGAGAAGCATTTTTGTATTCCCATCTGATAAAAGATTTGAATTTAGAGATTTGGAAATAGAATTTAAATTTTACCTAATACAGTGGCTTTGATAAGCGATTATATATGGGTACATAATCAAATATTTATGCATCTGCCCTGGCAAAAAATATGGAAAGTATCATCAAAAATGACGAGTTAAGTCAACAATTTCAATGTACGTAACAATAAAAAAAACTTAATGTTCCAGAAAATATTTTTGGATTTTAAAAAAATTATGCATGCCCTCACGCAATTCGTTACTTTGTAAACTAATTTTTTTTATCTAGTGCCAGCCAGGTTGGCAATATTGTTGCGCCCCTCTATTATTTTAACTGAACCGCAGTTGGGTGTGGAGTCAGACCTCCTCAGTAAACACATGCCATAGGTACCGTTTATAGGGTAGGCGACCATTCATACAAGGAAAGGGAGAGATACAAGAAAAGAGAGAGAGAATGTACATCCATGCCCGAACCGGAATTCGAACCCAGAACTCTTTATCCGCAGTCAGGCACGCTGACCACTAGACAGAGAATGTAAACTAAGTAACAAATGTAATGTTATGTTTTAACCTACTTTATAAAGTTTTACTAATGTTACATGGATGATTTGAAGAATTTAACTGTGACTCAGTGACACACGCGTAATTTTAAAAGGAAAATAAAGCTAGTATTTCTCATTTTAGTAATAAATATTTACTAAATTTACTATTGCTACATATTACATTATTTAATTGCATATTGCTTATTATAACTTAACCAGCATACGAATCCAGTTTGACTAAAAGTTACAAAATTTTACATTACAGAGGGTATGCAGAAAAGACAGAAAGGAAGAAGTTAAATATCTTCATATTTTGAGCAATACAACTAGGCATAAAGGCCTCTTTAAGCCTTAAAAGGCCTTTATACCTAGTCATATTTTTAACCTTTATACCTAGTCGTATTTAGCCTTTATACCTAGTCGTATTTAGGCTTTTTAAACTGCTGTAAAAGTGAATGTTTGAGGATTATTTAAGTCCCCTCTTGGTGGAAAATAATCTCTTTTAAATTCCTTCAAATTCCTTCTTGTAAATACATACATGCATAGTTCTGCAGAAAAGCTCCGAAATTAATCCTAAGTTTGGAATTCAGCCCTACCATCAATCGTTCTGAACCAATGTCAGGTGATGGGGTTGCATTTGAGTTGGTCCCCGTTCTCCATTCCAAGGTCCACCAGCTAAAATACTTTGGTGTTCACAAAGTAACGTGGAGACGGCCGTAACCCATTGAGTTGCAGCAACTCAATGAGGAAGAATGTGGCCACACTGTCAATCACTCAAGTAATACTTCATTTTACTGATCTTACAAGAACTCTCCTTTTATTTATTATTAAAAATCATCTAATATTTTCAATATGCATCCACAAAACACAATGAAATCTTTCACTGTTCAAACCTTTGTCTTACATACCTATATGAATAAAAATGGATTTATTCTATCCTCACAACATTGTACAACTAAGCTGATTTGACTAGCATTCAACTAAATAGCCTGGGTATAAACTTCCCAATTAGATAATTAATTTAAATAAAAATATAACTAAAAAAATTATATTTTGCTCACCATACCTGTGTAAGCACTGTAACGTCGCGAACAGGAATGGCGTCAAAAAAAAGTTACCAACTTCGCCAAGGGGCACCCTAATGTAGAGTTTTACCAAATTTAGTATGCTAATAATCATTAGTAGTGATTCTCTAATTGCTTCCACTAATGCTTAAGTGTGCGTGTGACACGTGTAGCTTCCATGTATGTAAATTTCACATAATAGATCGTCTTTTACCAAATAAAAACCTCATGTGTTCGGTTTTTTTTAAGTTTTTCCATCGTATTGTATTGATAACTATAAAAATGTTACTTATGGTCTTCACCATAACTTCTTTGATTTACGGATTATTTTTTTTTATCTCAGCAATAAAGTTTCTGCTTTCGGTAATAAATATTTTATTTTTTAAAGTGAAAATTGTTCATAAGCAGAAGGATAACAACAACTGCCTATGCGAAATTCTCTTTACTTTTTCTAAGTTTGCCGCCCAACCTGTCTATGGTTAGTGTAACTGACTGCGGATGGGGAGGATCTGGGTTCGAATCCCGGCTCGGGAATGGATGTTCTTTCTCTCTCTGTGTTTCTTGTTCTTTCCTCAGATGATGGATGAATGTGGCCCGTCCTATAAACGGGTTTGTGGTGGTGTGGCGTGGGCGATGCCACTCTTACCACCGTGACTTGGTTCACAGGTTCCCACTGGGTAACGATAAAATGAGTAGCAGTTTCGGCAAATGGGCTAATGCTACTCACTTGCTCAAGGGTGCCCGTTATTAGAAAATTTTTTTTTAAGTTTTAAAGTTTAAATTTTCTCAGACTTTTTAAAATACGCATTACTTTTAAAATACATATTTTAATAAAGGATAGCACTGGAATCATTAAACTTATATTTTGTATCTTGTAATAAACATTAGAAAGCATTTTTTTCAAAGTTTGTGTCTCAGTGCAATGTCATAAGCTTTGCAAGAAATACTTCCTAATGCTTCACAGTGCAAAGAAACAACGAGAAATTTGCTACAAAATGCAGAAAAATAGAAAGGACATATAGTGAAAATGTAAGTTGAAAATTGTAGGATGAATGTATAATAAATAAAGAAACTATTTTACTATTGAATTAAATGTTTTTTGGAAGAAAAAGAAAGGATTAGAATTAGGATATATTTCCTCGAATCAATTGATTGAGGAAAGAATATTAGCTATCTCCAGACAAAAATGAAGATTATGTTCTAAATTATTACACAGTTAATCATAAAGATAATCCTTGATCATCAGCAGCTAATTTAAGTGCCATAAATGATAAGTAGTCACATCTGAAATTCAGAGGTGGATCCAGCAGATGCATTTATGGATTTAAAAAATATCGGAAATCAAACTTATTTAAAAGAAAAATTAACGTACTAATTTTTAAATTTCTAACTAGATCTTTACTTACATAGTCATCAGAATCTTGGATAATGATATAAAAAGATGAAAATAATCTTTGAGTGGGAAATACTAAGAACCATTTTGGAGGTACACAAATTGATGGCTTATGGTACATACACTTATGTTTATAATTCTATCGTGCCTTCAAAGAATCTAGTGTCATCAAATACAAAAAATCTAAAGAATGGGCAATTCATGTAATAAGAATGAACAAGAACTTTCAACACAGAAAATATTCTTGAATAGGTCCCCCGGAATAAAAGTTAGGCATCATTCTATCTAAGATGGCTTAAAAGGATTGACTACCGAAAGGAATCCTAAGAGAAAAGTATCTTGCCATTTTAAGATTGATCAATCTCTAGGCAGACCATGGCAAAAATAGAAAGGTCTGGAGGGAAACCAGAGTCCACCCAGGGCTGTCCTGCCACTAAGAAAAGAAAAGAAAACACAAATAGAGGATTTTGCAGGATAATTGGCATACAATATTTCCTGAAAACATGAGTTAATAGATTATTTGTTCTTTTTTTATGCTACACAATCCCTAATAAATATCCAGAATTATGGTACGAATTCTAACACGATGACGTATTTTTCTTCATGAATCTCAAGCAAACTTTGGAAAGTGGATATTTAATAAGATCAAAGAATTATGTATACATTTTTCTGCGGATGAATCCAAAAGATACATTTACTAAACTCTTCAAAATAGGCACACAAGATGTTTCAAAACGAAAAGTGGTGAAAATTACAGAGAAGCCAAGAAACAGCGCTTTTGAATTTGCTAATTACTTCAATTACTTTTCTTTTCTAAAATTTTATGACTCTTTCTGTATATACTTTGTATATATTCTCTTGTTAAACTTATATAATATATTTACTTACCATAGAGATAAAATAATAAAATCTAGTCCTTTTAACATAAAAATATTCAAAATTGCTTTCTCTTATAGTTCCATTTTAAGCGAAGCAAAATTTTTAAAAAATTTTATGCATGCAACATAAAGGATATTTATTCTTTACATTTTTATATTTTAAATTATATGAAATTCCCACACGAATATATATATATATATATATATATATATATATATATATATATATATATATACATACAGATATATATATATATATATAGAACATACGCTGTATTTATCATCAATTTATATTTGAGGTATTCTTTTCGACATTTTAAATAACTCCGTAGTCTAGATTGTTCTAATTTGAATACAAAAGCAATTTCCTGAAATTTCAATTTCTTTATGTGATTAAATGTATTCTGAAAAGTACTTTGGTAAGAAGATTAGGAAAAGAAATTGAAAAATAAGAATCTTAGTATTTTCCGAATTAAATGTTAAAGTAATCTTAGTACATTTCCTATTCATTTTTATTTCTAAAAAAGGGAAACATAATCAGAAAAGACTTTCTGTTTCATTGTTGAGTCGCTCTCTTTAGTGAAGCGCATGTTTAATTACAAATTTAATTTCTTAGAAACAAAGAATAAAACTAAAACTTTGCTTTGGTTAGGACTATTTTTTACTCTTTTAAACTGATTTAATACCTCGTGAAAGAGGAGGAAATATGCGTTTATTAAAAATAATGCTAAGCCTTTGTACGTAATTGAATGTGATGAAACATGCGGTTAAAGAGTGAAGGCTAAATTAAATGTATTTTTAAGCTAAATAATTGTACTAGCTGTTCGTGTAATTTTAAAAGCAATTTAGGAGCTAAATTAAAGAAACACATGTTTAATTTTAAGTAAATGTTTTCCTTCATATTACAAAAATTTTATTTATAATTTAGAAACGAATGCATATTAATATGAGTGTGTAGAATTTATTTCAACTATGTTATTTGAAGAAAAATGTTTCAACTTTGAAACCTTAAATTAAATAAAATTTTATATTCATGATTAGATTTTCAAACTATTGTATAATTGAAGCTATCCAAAAATGTCCTGCTTTTTTTTCTCAAATAAATATTGCCACTAGTATGGTAAAATTCCCATGATGATATTAAATCACTTTAATAAAACAAATTGCTCCTTTATAATTTTTCGTGTGAATTAGAATAAATGTTTATAGTTGCCAAATCTTGAAATATAAAGATTAATACAAATTGTATCATAAAGTGATGTAAAAAATTAATAAAGTTTATATTCACATATGTTCTCAATATTTCTAGTAAATAAAAGCGTAAATGATGTTTTATATAAACATGTTTTCTTTATTTATATTTATACATATCTGAATTAATATCTTTAAAAATATGTTCGTTGAGAACAAAAACTAAAAGATATATGTAAAAAATTATTTCATTATAGCTAATTCTTAAAAAGGATTAATATTTCTCATTATTTGAATTATTTAGTATATAGTTTAAGAGTACATTTAAAAAAGAATTTCTGTTGAAGATAAAATTGTGTTGTTGTTGTTTCTGATGACACTTGACAGCGCCAAGCACGCCCGTCAGAGACTAGGCGAATGAAGTCAGAGAGAGAATGTCTTCCGTTTTTGAATAGAGCCATTTCATTCGAAGGTGGAAGTACGATTTTTGGCTCATAGATGGCAGCACCACCTGAACCTTCCAATTTAGAGATTGAAACCACTGAAGACACAACGACTGGCTCCAACCATCCCCAGAGATATTTATTTGTAATGGGAACATGGATGACATTGTGACCTGAGATATTTTAAGTGCCCCAGTCGCCATTAGTGAGCACGACGGATCTTCGAGTAAGCTGGGATTCGAACTCCCCACCTTTTGGTAACGAGAACGACGCCCTAACCAACCAGGCCACCGCGCTCTAAATAAAACTGCTATTTCGCTTATCAGAAACTGTCGACACTTACGTAAATATTGGATTTGAAATACTGATTCGTAAGCTCAACTGGTCATATGATTAGATGTTGAGTATGGACCAGAGACATGGATTTTAATTAAAAGATTCAGGTTTTTTACAAATCTGGAAAAAGAAAATGTAACGGAAGAATTTTGGTATCATTTGCGAAATGAACCATTAGAGGATAAAAAGAAATATAATTTTGTTAGAATAATGAACAAAAGAAACCATTGATCCCATATACTGAGGATGGGTTTAAAAAAATTTCAGAAAGATCTAAACTCGGCTTAAAAGTCAGTTTAAGGTGCATTTGTTTTACCATTACAACCGAAATGTTTTCAACAACTGGGAAAGATAGAAATATTAAAGCTCTAGATAGCTTTGGATTTAGGAGCTGTGAAGCCATGGAATTATCTATTTGCAATATCAAATTATAATTTTTTTGCATTTATCTATTTGTGTTTTAGGATTTTACAACTAATTTTAAATTCAAATTTTCAACTTCTAAATAATAAACACAATATTAACAACATTGCATCAAGTGTTAGTTTATGTCATGAAATTTATAAAATTACCAAATTAATAAATTACTTACAGTTACCAGAGTTTTCATAGTTCCCATATCTCGTTAATGTAATAATTATTAAACTAACTGAAACTTATATTTAACCAGAAAGTGTAAAAATGACTTATTACCTTTATCAAATTTCAACACTGAAATCTTTAAATTTTCATATAACTTAAGAAACACTAGAACACATATTGAATAATTTTATCGTTAATATCCCTACCATACTCGAAAAATCTTCATTTTAAATTAAAAGCTCGATAGTTTATTCAGAGCTGTTAAAAGTTTGGACGTTGAAGTACTGAACTAACATCCGATATCCAATCTCGTTTAAGAGTAATTATGAATAGAGAAAACTGCAATTTATTTTTAATGAATAAACACTCCAGAAGAGCTGAGGATTAATATTTCTTTTATAGGTTTCTCGTTTAAAAAGAGTTTCCAAGCAGTAGAGTTCATCAATTTCTTTTATCAAGAAATAAAATAAAAAATTTAGAAAACGTCATCAATTTTATATAGCACATTGGTTTTAAAACTATATATAAATAAGAAAATTATTATTTAAGCTGAATTTAATTCGTTTATTAATTATTAAAAATTGACCGACAAAGTCGATAAATCCTCACACAAATACATCACACACACACACACACACACACATACACACACACACACACACA
>JAPDSC010030788.1:0-20227 GCA_026290005.1 Latrodectus geometricus | reverse complement strand
ACCAATAAATATTTATTGGTGTAATATACATTATATTTATTAAATTTACTGCAATAGTTTTGGGATAATATCTATTGGAAGGATAAATTCTAAATTGCATAATTTGATTATGTAAGTAAATATATGTATCAAATTCATGTGTATAAATTGAATGTAGATAGTAAATTATCCCAAAAGAACTATTGCAGTACATTATTAATACATAATGTATATTATTCACCAATAAATATTTATTTTAACTTACTTAACTGGATATTTTAGCACATTTTTAATTATAGATTTATTTTTGTGCATTGTTCAGATTTTTATAATAATATTTTATTTATTTATTTTTTTTATATTTTATTCAATGGTGGGCATTTGGATGATCAACCCTTCACCAGAACAAAGCCGGAAACTGCTATTCATTCAGCTTTACCCGATGGGCACCTGTGAACTGAGTCACGGAGGCGAGTAGCATTACCCAAGTCATATCACCATAAACCTGTTTCTAAGGCGAGCCACATTCATTCATCTTCTCATTAAGGGACAAAGAAACACAGAGTAAGAGAAAGTACATCCATGCCCGAGCCGGGATTCGATCCCAGGTCCTCCCCATTCGTAGTCCGGTACGCTCACCACTAGACAAGGTAGGCTGCCCATAATATTAAATGTAATTTTACAAAGTAGGAAACATTCAGATTCTCATATTTAGCAGCTGTTTAATTCAAGCTGGAAAAATAAGTAAAAGTTTTCTGCTATAAGCTCTTAATCCTCTAAATTATACTCTTCCATTATTATTGGCAACAAAATTGATAATCATAACGGAAAACGGCCTTCATAAAATATATAAAAGAAATTATGTTAGTAAATTTACATATTTTTTTTTAAATTACTGCGAATAAAATTGATTACATTTTTGAATGGATTATGCTGCAGTAATTCCTGTTCGCACAAAACAATGTTTAAAAAAACATTTTTCCCATTTACATGCAAAAATATAATTTGTATAACTACGAAAATAATTCTTAAGCGAATAATTCCAATGCATCAACAAATGTTTAAAAGGAAAATAAATTCAAATTTTATATTCATCGTATACATCAGTACTAGCATTAACTTTTTTTCATGTATGTTTTAACAAATTGTAAAAGTAACTCAGAAAAAATTACTTTTGAATGAAAATTTAAAGATTGCGCATTGCTTTGGATGTTCACCTTGTATAGTTTCCTTGGATTCTGATTGGTATTTAATTTAATGATTTCCATTACAGAACTTAAGCGTTCCTTAAACGGATAGTATTTGATCGATTCTCTGGGAAGATCTCCCTGACTTCGAGAAATGATGAAAGCTTTCGCAGACAGAATGCAAGATTTGTCTGTCTCCAGCGAAATCTCAGCCGTTTTATCGTCTGTGCAGGAAAGACAAATGGTGGCACAAGGATGTTCTGGAGAGCTAGGTTAATGATTGTTGTTTGATGTACGATCACAATATCGGAAATGCACCTCCATTTCGTGTTCATTTACATCTCAATGGTGGAGATTTCCGTCGTCTATTTGGCCATGATGGAATATTGTTGGCTTAATATCTGGGCTGCATCGGTTTTACTTCAGTAGCTAAGCCAACAAGATTTATTAGGGATGGTAAATATGATTGAGTAGAGATGCTTGGTCGAATGAGAAGTAGGTAAAGCTCAGGAAGAAATGGTATAAAATTGTTGAAGTATTTCTTCGTATGTACTTTGTGTCAAATTTAATCTACTACTAATTTGTACTTTGGTTTATTATTGATGATTATGTCTTTAATTTTTTCTATGAAACAAATATTCATTTGATTTGAAGGTTTCGTTTTATACAAGTAAGAATTTAAACAAAACAAAAAATTTTGAGGAATTAATTTCAAATGGAAAAAGAGATTTTCATAAATAATATATAGAAATTTTAATACAGTAATTTTTTTAATATTTTTATTCTTATATTTTGCAACGTCTTTAAATTCTTAAAATTTGATAACAATCTGAAATTTTGTTTTTTACAAGTAAGAATTTAAACAAAACATTTTGAGGATTTAATTTCAAATGGAAAAAGAGAATTTCATAAATAATATATAGAAGTTTTAATACAGTAAAATTTAATCAAATACAATATTTACCGACACAGAAAACTATCTAAAATTTTCATTTTTAAAAACGAAAAACTATTTAAAATGTATATTATTAATTATTAAAAAGAAAATAATATTTTTATTCTTCTGTTTTGCAACGTCTTTAAATTCATAAAATTTGATAAAAATCTGAAATATTATATACTAATATCTATATCTATTTTTAGAGTTAAACTCTTGTATATAAATATGCAGCACACCATGGAAGATTGGCATGATTAAGCTGAAATTTTCAGATAATACAAATTAAAACATGTTATGTAAATAAAATTTCAGAGTCATTAAGCATTCGCGAGCAGCGCATTATCTTCTAAATTACTGATGCGAAATTTTGTCTACGGTTATCTGCTAGTGGTAACTATTAGACATGGATGAAAGAGGAAGACATTTTACCAATTTTCAATACTTAAATCAAACTTCAATTAAACAAGAATCATTAGTTTTCTTTCAGGATGATTTTAATTTCGTGAAACAGGAGATAGTACATAACGTAACAGCAGCACAGAGTGATGAATTTGCAAACATAGGACTGATGAGAAACAAATTTTACAAATCTGGAATTGGATTTCAAAATATTATGTCAACACTGCTAATAATTTTCTGGAATGTAATGGTTTGATGGATTGCATAATTTTATCATACCAGAGTACATTGGTTCATTGCTAGTTTTGTATCATTGTCTATTTTGTAAATCTGTGAAAGCTTGTTGCACTTAAATTGCTTGCAAGTTCTCTTTTATACAGGATAACCCTGCAAATCTTTAGAATCCTGCCGCAGAAGTGGATTCATGAAGCATAGAGAAAGAGAGAGTGCACATTTATCGCAAGTGATTAATTTGTAAGAATTACTTGTTGAATAATTTATTGTAATATGATTGCCGGTAAAAAGTCGCCCCATGCAGGTGAACACAACCTACCGGAGAGTGTTATTTGATGTCATAATAGACAGGCGCACCAAGTTATGGTGTACGACTGGATAACATAGATGGTTTATATTGTTGAAAAACACGCGCAATCTTAATGGTATTAGTTATATCAGTAAGTGCTGGTGAAAAATAAGTCGTAACTTTACTTTAAGTAATTTTTATAAAACACTAACTGAGGCACATTAACTGAGTAATGCTCACTCAGGTAATGCAAATGTTTTTAAATCTTTAATGAAAAATTTCTTAGGTATTAATATGATAATTGTACAACTATATTTTAAATAAAGATCTTTACACTGAAAAATATTGACTTAAATTTTATGAAAGCCAATTTTATTATTTATGAGTTAAAATATTTATAAGAATCCTATTTTTACTCAGCAGGTCATAATTATATGAATTATAACATTATTATTCGCTAATAAAGGGAACTATTTTATTTTAAAAACAAAAAATAAATTTATCTAAAAATGCACACTTATTACAAAGATTAATATATGATTTTAAAAACAAATGAAAGAATGAAAAGATATTTTTTTTCGTAATGACAAAATAATGCTTTTGAAAAAGAAAGTACAAGATGCAAAGAAACAGAAATTTATATAAAAAAATATAATGAATTTAATTTTAGATTTTCTTGAACTTATTACAAATTTCCAATTTCAGTAAATTTTTAAAAAACAAAATGATCAAATTTTTATTTTTATTTCAGATTTCAAAGAATTTATAAAAAACACAAGAAATAACAGGTGGAAATAATATTCTTATTCTTTTGGAATTTTCTTTTTGATTACTTTTAGGTTTACTGATTGAAGAAAACAATGAAAATTCGAAAATAATAATTTGTATTATAAAAAAATTAAAGGGGAAAGAAAATCCAGAAAATAAATATGAAGATGTCTGATAAAAACAAAAAGACCGTAGAAATCAAAAGTATATCATTCCACATTCAAAATATGATATTTATTGATACCAAATATTTCTCTTGGTAACTTTTAGTTTTGTGCACTATTTTTTTGGGAGGGACTAAAATTATCAATAAATGAAGATAGTGAATACTATATCTAAAATTTTAATTAAAAGATAATTACAATAACTATACAAAATTAAGTGGGAATATGTAGTTATTTACGCCGAAATTATACTTTTTTGTATTTTCAGAAAATTTTGATTCACTGAATTCTGATCTGATATAGTAACTATATATATAGTAATTCTGATCTGATCTAGTAACAATTCAATACAAGAACTATACAAAATTAAGTTGGAAGATGAATAAGTTATTTACACCGAAATTATACTTTTTTGTATTTTCAGAAAATTTTGATTCACTGAATTCTGATCTGATATCGTAACTATGAAATTCCAAGAATAGAAGTTTGAAAATAAGGCTATAGTTTGTGTTGTAGAGATGAATTCTGTCTCCAGACACAATTCATAATATGGGTCAAACCATCTTAAATAACATTCAACAAGTTTTGCTATAATTTCCTTCAAGATAAAATATGTTAAGAATATTAACGAGTAAACTAAAGAAAATTTAATGATATATTTCAAAGGGAGATGACATATTAGGAATTGTCTCAAAGTCATTATGCTCCAAGAGTATTCTTTAAATTTATAGCAATTGAATCCTCATTTTGTGTGTTTTTACATTTAATTATTTTCATCCAGGATATAATTGAGAATGACTAAACTGAATGGATTGAAGTTTAAATCATGATGTTTATCTCTGACTAACTTAAATCCTAGACTATGTTTAATTTTAAAATTATGAGTATAAAAATGATTTCAATGTTTATACTTAATTTAAATTTTAATAAACGTATATACATTTAAGAGCTGTAACACCATTCTAGAACTTTTTTTCAAGAACGAAGGCATGTTAATATGTAAACACCGTCATAATTGGATTTCCTTCTTCATATATTATTTTTTCTATATTATTAAAAAAAATGTTTTTTCACTACCGCGAAAGTATTGTGTTAATTCATTACAATGAATTTCTAAATACTTTTTCCTGTATATCAGTGACAAAAAATTTCTTAGAGTATTAATAAAAGGATACACACTAATTATTACCAACTTCGTGTTTAAAGAAAATTTTCAAGGATTTAACATGTCATTTTATCTGTTTTTAGCTGATATAGACATAAACCTTCATTTTATGAAGCAAAACAACGTTTTGTATAAAGTTAAATAAATATGTTAAAAAAATAATAAATATCGTTATTTTTCCAAATTGCAAATTCACCCCAAAAGCTAAGTACAGGCTTATCAGTGAAATAATCTAGTATATATTAAAAATATTCAACACGTGAATAGTTTTATATTTATTTACGTATTAAATGAATCGATTAAATTAAGCAATATTCTTAGAATCTCATATTTATATATGGAAAGACATAGAAAATGTGAGAAATATTTTCAACCAAAGTAATTTATTTTATGAACTTTAATTCTCTTCATATATAAGGTTTTGACAAAACCATTCCTTTATTTAAATATTATTATTATAGAGTTCACAAAAAAATATTCTGAACATTCAATTACAAATTAAATGTTTCTGAATACATAACAGTCTTTATCCCAGGTAACATGAAACTTAACGGTAGCAAAGATTAAGGTAACAACTACTGAGATTTCTTATGTTAGTTGTAAACAAACAGATGCCAAGATATCTAAAAAAATGTCAAGATAAACAATTCAAAACAGCAACTGCGAAAAAAACGGATGATATCATATTTCAGTTTTTGACATTGTATTTAATGATACAGAAGGTGGAGAAAACTTGAGTGGTCCCGGCGAAGAAAAAAAGGAAAGACGTATGCCTCTCTAACATCCACTTATAACTCCACGAAACTCCCCACTTTCTCATCAAGATTAGCTCGATTCTGAAGGAAAAAGTAAAATAAAAAAGAAGCTTGGCTATCTATTGCTTGGGTTTCAAGCTCAGGGGCAGCCCAAGTTTTATCGTCGGATCTAAGGCAGTTGGCTTGACAAATGGCGCAGATATTTCTCTATAAAATAAACAGAAGACCTTGTCGAGAACATCTCGTATCAGTCGCTTATCTTTCGTGCCATTGAGTGGCACACTCAGAAGGGCGCTGAAATAAGTTGAACTTCAAGAACAAATTGAGAACAGGATGTATGACCAAGTGACGCATAAGCGAATGCTGAAGATAGTGAAAGCTAGCAGTTGAGCCGTTTTTGCATCGGAGATAAACGCAGTGGTAAACGGTGCGTGTGTTTATTTCGGTGGTTTTTTTTCCCGTTTACTTCATTTACTTAGAGGAATTGCTGTTATTTTATCGATGTGGGATATCGTTTTATTCTTTAAGGGAATATGTTGAAAATTATTTGAAGTGGCCATATAACCAAAATGAAATGTAAACATATTTATGCATGGATTCCCCCCAAAAAAAAAAGAGAAAAAGAAAAAAAAAGTATTTCTACTTCGAAACGCTCACATTAGTTGAAGCTTTGAAAAAGAATATTTCCATATCGATTAAGAATTCTTAAATTATTAATTTCTAAATTTAGGAAAATAGTTCCTTTCAATTTTGATGATGAAAATTTATTTCCTTTAAATCTTCGATTTGTACAAAGAAGAAAGAAATGAACAATAGTAACCGAAAAATAATAACTAGTAATGTCATATAATAGCTAAAATGGGTTTTTATATAGATAGTCAATAAATAAATTATAATAATGGTTGCAATCGTGTAACAAACTTATCCATTATTATAAATTACCCATGTAAATTAAAACAAATTAGACTATATTTGGGCTATGAAATATAGAAGCTATTAGAATTTTAATATTTAAAATTCACTAATTGCTTGTGTACAATTTGATCTTAACCTTTATTTTTTTATTTTTTTATTTATTTTTTTTTACAAGAAAATGAAGGTTTTTGAAATGCATCTATTTTTATTTTTAAACAAGGAAAAAAACGATGCTTGACAGAAATTTTAGTTTTGAATCAATTATCTGCCAAATGTTAAATGTACTTCAAATTGTTTTCCCATTTTAGAAGCATCTTGAATTATAAAAAAATTGAAGGCAAAATTAGTTATTTAAAGGTGTTAATTAACTTACCTTAGAAACACTGAATTTTCAGCTCTAATTATAAACAAAAATTTAAAGTGATAATATTTATAATGTACCACTTTCATTTGATACTTTTTGTCCCTTATTTTTCTATGTATTTCAAATGTTTTCGAGTGCTTACATGCGAAATAATATAAATAATGCAATTCAATAAATTGAACTTCAAAATTATTGTTTACGAAGTAATATAATAATTAAATTCATTAGAGTATTCAAAATTAAAAATAAATAAATTATTTTATTTAAGAAAATGATTTTTTTTATAAAAATATTCCTGATAAATCAATCTAACAAATAAAAAGTCACAAAATTTCATTAAAGAATATACATCATAATAATTTTGTGCCTTCCAAAATAGTAGAAATAAAAACTATGTCAAATAATTAGAAAAAGGTGCTTCTTTATAATGTTTTTCTGTGATTTCTTTTAATGAGATATTTTAGGAAACGAAATAAATATAAATTCCATATCCATAATATCATTAAATTTGCGTGTATCACTCTTATTTTTTTACAAAACTTCTAAATAAGAGTTTTATTATAAAAGATAAATGTGATACACAAACTTAATAATATTATGGATATGAAATTTATATTTATAAAATCCAAAATTAGTTTCTAAAGTGAAGAATATTAATACTTTAAGTCTTGTATCTTTGTGTATTTTTTAAGAATAAATTAAAGTAGGAATTTGTTTTTTCTCATAGAAAGAATTTGTATTCTAAATACTTTAACTCATCTTACTTTTATAATAGCTTCAAGTGTTTTTAACGATGTTAATGTTGTTGACAGTTCCCTATATTCTTAACACAATTGAAATATTCTTTAAAATTATAGCCTCGATTTTTTTTAAAAAAAATTTGAGAATGTAATAAACACTAAAATATAATATGTATATTTTAAAAAAGCATGTTCTTTTAAAGGATATCAGACTGCAGAAGTCAACGTTACATCATCCTCAACAAAGTAACAGATAATTAAAAAGTAAAACAATATTTCATTCTCTTTTTATTTCCAGTTACTTAAAATTATTCAAGGTTTGCGCTGCCACAGAAATGTTTCTTTTAATCATACTTAACTGTTGCGATATTTTTAAACAAACTACATTTGGAAAAGAATTTTCGTAAGATTTATTTGTTCAAAGTATAAGTAAGAATATTAATTAAAAACATATAATTTTCGTCTTAACATTGACAAATTTCTTCAGAGGATGTAATATTGTCTTTTAAACTACAAAAGAAAATTGGGTAACTAAAATTCAAGTCTTGATCTCCATATAGTTGCTATTATTTTGCAACTATTTTAATGTGTTTACTTCAAGGATGATTTTGAACTCTTGTGTCTATTATATTTTGTAAAAAAATATATATTTATGAAATAAACTGTTCGTTTACTTTCAAAAGTATTTTGCACCTTTATTTAGATGGTTATTTCGAGTCGATAGCTAAGATTTAGCAAAAGACAGATTGCTTAAAGTGAGTTACAATTAAATAACACAGTCTAAGTTGGCATCTCAATCTGAAATGGCTGTTCATCTAAGTATAAGTTGACATCTCCTTCTAAGTTGGCTGTTCATCTGAGTCTAAATTGGCATCTTCTTCTGAGATAGCTGTTCATCTAAGTTGGAATCTCCATTTGAAATGGGTGTTCATCTGAATCTAAGTTGGCATCTCCTTCTTAGACGGCTGTTCATCTGAGTATAAGTTGGCATCTTTTTCTAAGTTGGCTGTTCATCTGAGTCTAAATTGGCATCTCCATCTGAAATGGCTGTTCATCTGAATATAAGTTCCTCTCCTTCTGAGACGGCTGTTCATCTCAGTCTGAATTAACATCACCCTCTGAGATGGCTGTTCACCTAAGTTGGCATCTCTATATGAGATGGCTGTTCTCTCTGAGTATAAGTTGGCATCTCTTTCTAAGTTGGCTGTTTATCTGAGTCTGAATTAACATATCCTTCTGAGATAGCTGTTCATCTGAATAAGTCGGCATCTCCTTCCAGCTTGGCTATTTATCTGAGTCTCCTTCTGAGATGGCTGTTCATCTGAGTCCAAATTGCTATCTTCATCTCCCACATGACACCAACGAGGGTTAACACAAAATAACATGCAAAGGCCCAATTCGAGAATTTTTAATTGGCTTATAATAGAATCCTTTGCTATCAAACTGCGATAACGACCCACATTTACCGACATGAACACCACAACTTCTTAAAAATCGAGAATAAAAAATAATTTAATTTTAAATGTAAAGTTATTCAAGCTATAAATTTTTAATTTTAGTTAACATTTAAGTATTTATCTTATTTGAGAACATACTCACATTAACTATCTAATTCAATTGGAATATTAAGTAGAGTTATGAATCTATATTAAGAATAAAACAAACTTAATGTTAATTAAAGTGATAATAGTTTTAATTTAGTGAGTAATGTAAGAATAGTAATGAGAGAATATTTTAATGTTCCACATTCTGTGATAGTTTCATACCATCATTATCTAAATTAGATCACGTGCTTTCTACATTTATTTGCATAATTCTAAATTTTAATTTTGAAACGACAGCTTTTAAAATTAAATACTGTTGTATTTTGCATCTACAGCAATTATTGCTCTGTTTCTTTTTCGATTAAATCCCCATAACGGATTGAATGATGAGAGAGAAAGAGAAGAGGGAAAACTCATTAATTTAACTTTAGGCAGAGTGACACGCTACCGCAAGAAGAAAAAGAAACAAAAAACGTCCTAAGGAATTCCAGAAAAGCATTTAAAAAAGATTAATAGGATTTCACTTGTTCAATATTTCCCATTTGCAGATTAACTTTAAGTGTAAGTAATGGACTGGCAATGAAACAAATTGATTTTTCTGAACAATTAAATGACTAAAGTGGACTAACTCAAAGTCTGGTTAAAGGCAATATCTTTCTCCATCAAATAGTTTTAGATGTGGTTGAGTCTTTCCCCGTAAAGTTATTGCCTAATACACCTGGTAAAAATATGTAACTTATTTAACAATTAATTTGATAATGAGTAAAATATCGCTGAAAAATTAAGGATTTTGTGAACTATTTAACTTACTTAACTAATTTCACAATATATATATATATATATATATATATATATATATATATATATATGTATATATATATATATATATATATATATATATATATATATATATATATGTATATAAAAAATATCGTATATAGTGTTATCATTCTCATAGCATATTTAGAAATTTTTAATGATGAAATCAATTTTTTTAGTATTAATAAGGTATTTAAAACATTTTATATATTATATAAAAATATTCCTTCATTGCATATATTATTTATTTATTAATTATATTCTTAAAAATATAATTCTATCCGAAACTTCTTACTACTTGTGAGCCTTTAGTTATATTTAATAAATTTTTGCATAAAACTCTTAACATCAATTAATGTAGTCAAATTATTAATCCTTCCTTCTTTGCAAATTTAAAATTCTATGTATAAATATCATACAAAATACCACTAGTTTTATCATCTTCAACATAATGTTAAATAACCCTTAATGGTAAAATTCCATAGACACATAATATGAGTTTAATCAATAATGTTTCGCCATTTGTTACAGAGGTTTTCACCATACATAAGGTAAGTAAATGTACATTTTGACTAATATCACCGGAATGAACTTAATCGATTTTCTATATTTTGAGTGGATGTCTGTTCAAAAGATTATCAGAAAGGAAATCAAATGTCATTTAAAATGATATTTTTATAGAAACATGTTATCTTATTTTGTGCATTCGCATTTATAAAGTTTTCATGGTAGAGAGAAATCCGATAAAACTAGATACTAGAAAAAAAAACTTCTTATTTCACTAGAAAAGAATTTATAATAAATGACGGGAAATTTGTGTTACAGAGTTATAGTGTTTTGAATATGCATGATCTTTGATATACTTTTTATTTTTATCGGTTATTTATTATATTATTATATTTCATGTTTAATATATAGAATTGATATAAAATTCATTTTTATTGATTTGTGTTTGAGTAAGTTTTAATTCATATTAATAGAAATAAAAATATTTAACTATGATTTTTATTCTGTCAGGAATTTTAATGAAGTTCTCTATTAAATAGAAAGTTATACTTTTTATTGTATTTTAATCAGGTGAATAGAGATCAGTCTTTTATGATATACATACAATTTATTAATGTGTTTATTTGTTTTAGTACTATTAATAGCTTAAATACTTATCTTTGCTTGCACTTCAGATTGTATTAATATGATATAGTCAACTAGAAACATTTATCTAGTGGCGATTGGGGCACGTAAAATATGTCGGGTTGCAATGTCCTCCATGTTCCCATTCCAAATTAATACCTCTGGAGGCGGTTGGAGTCAGGCTGTGAGCCTTCTCTGGCTTCAATCTCTAAAATGGAAGACTATGTTGGTGCTGCCATCTGTAAGCTAAAGTCGTACTTCCACTTTCGTATGAAGGTGCTTCATTCAAAAACGAAAGGCACTCTTTCTGACTTCATTCTCCCTGGCGAGTGTCATGAGTAACATCAACAACAACAGAAACATTTATATAGCAAATGATAGAAAAATTTGGTATTTTGAATGTCAAATGCTTTACACAGTCATGTCACCAGTTACATCTTTACTTTAAGAAAACGAGTATTTTATTAAGTCATTGCTGCTTACAGGCGCTATATAAGTGACGATAGAAAGCGTGAAGCATCAAACTCTAATTTTTCATCATGATTAGTCAAAAAGAAAGTTAATGACTTGTAAATGGGTATAATCTTTAGGTACCCACCGATTTGGTTAGACAGATTTCTCAGCAAATATGATTAACAAAGTGTTCCAAGACACATTTAGGGATACAGAAACAAATGCCATAGAAATACTCAACTAATTATAACTCTTGAAAGTCTAAGAAAGAAAAAAAGAGGTCAGAAAACTTTAAGGGTTTGAAGTAAAATAATCAGAGATTAAAAATATATGAGTCAATTCTATCTACATACACATATATTACAAATAAATGTGTTGATGGATATCAGAAGATTAAAATAAGTAACTTGAAACTTTAAAGGACACAATTTAGGATTGATGACTCATTAAAATTATTTTAACATTTCTTGTATAAATATATATTTATACTTATGTCTAATAATGTATTCCTTGAAGCCTGAATATTGGAAAATCTGGACATTTTATGTGAAAACCAATATATTTTACGATTTGAACATAATCTTTTTGAGTTAATTGTACATGGCAAAGACATATCGGAGAATGAGATTAATCTTAAATGTTCTAAAATACCAATAATGTTTCGTATAGTATAATATTGGAAATTTTATCCGTAAAGTGAACATTTAGCATAATCTAATAAAGACACTTAGCAATTACATGTGGGAGCAAATATTTACCAAGTAACTGATAAAGTTTCTGTTGGTATTAACATCTACATTATGCATTTATATATATAAATATCCCTTAGATCTATTTAGAAATTGAAGCTTTAAGGATTGATACACACTTTATAGAATATTCCATATTCACAAAGACGGAAACGAATAATAAAAATTTTCCATGCTAACACTTTTTAATCTGCTTTAAAAATAGAAACATATTGACCGATTACACGATATTATAAAGTGAAATCGCGCGAATCATTGTTTTTATTTTAAATCATCTAAATGAGCTTCAAAACTTAAAAATCATAAATTCAAAGTTTTCTACAATATTTTTTAATTCATTTATATTTAAATTTGAGCGGTTGAATAAAATTTTTATAATGCAAATGCAACTGAAAACTAAACTTTTAACAATATGCGCAACAAAACTAAAATATAACATAATATTTCTTATTGAAGGAACTTTCTCAGCATATTTACTCCTTTTAAATAAGTAATGTATGAGAAAATTTAATGTTTAAAATTAAATGAAAAAATAGACGTTGTAGCTCAGTTTATAAGTTCGTTATTCTATTAATTGGAATGTAGATAATTCAGTGACAATATAGCCCTTACATGTCATCATATTTATTGCACCGTGAACTCTTAATGATACTGTAACCGAATTACGTTTCATAGAATAGAATATCTCAGCTTCAATCCCCGAGGAACAAAGGAAATGTATGCTGATTTAGGTGATTTGTTTGCATGCGTGAAAGTGAGGGTTTTCAAGAATTTTTCGAGTTTCCACTTTTGTAACAAGAAAATGGCCCATATTTTCGGAAAATCTATCCAGAAAGCATGGTGAAAAAAATCTTTAAATTAGATTTACAATATTTTTCAGTTTCTGATTACCCACTTTGTAGTATTATACTTCAAATGCCAAGCCGGCTAATGGCTAAGTATTTAGCGTTCCTGATTCCTAAGCTATTGGTCCCGGGTTCGAATCCTGGTTTGGGATCTCTCTGTATTTCTTTGTCCTTTCTTCCGAGATGATGGACGAATGTGGCCCACCCTATAAACGGGTTTGGGATGGTATGACGTTGGTAATGCAACTCGTCTTCGTGACTCGGTTCACAGGTGCCCACCGGGTAACGCTAAATGAGTAGTAGTTTCTGGCCTTGTTGGGGCGAAGGATTGTCACCCAGTGATCGCCATTAGAACAAAAAAGAAGGCCAATGTTTTTAATGGACTATTAGTAATATTCCATTCTTCAAAATGATAAACCCATGTTTTAAATCCAAATTAAATCGGAACCCAAGTTAAATCCTAGCTTCTGGTGAACAACGAAGGATGTTTTTAACGTCTCTGAATGCATATATGTTTGAGTTTGTTCATGTGAGACGGATTATTTTTTCTCCAACAACACATGAACTAGGTCATCTTTGTGTAAAACTTCCTCCAGTAAGAATAATTCCGAAAAAAAAATTCAAGAGCGCTTTAAAATGGTTTTCATTTGTTTATCAATCTACACTCTTATTGGATGCTTATTGAATTATCTAACATAATAATTTAAAAATATATAATCTCCATTGATGTGGTGTAAAATTTAGAATCTAAAAGAATCATCAAAATATTTATTTATCCGCAGTATAATAATTTTTGGACACGTCTTTGATAATATTCTAAAAATATATATTAGTTTGGGGAAAAAGTAATCCATTATTTTTTCGGTAGACGTCTGTAGTGATCGATATCTCGTGAGGTATCTATCAAACAATTTCAGATTTATGCTCGTTGGAAAAGTGACATTTGATACTAAAATGTCCTCTTGCGGTTTTTTGTTTGATTCATTCAGTTACGATTACAAGGTTTTAAAAATGGAAGACAACAAACAGAAAATTCGATACATTTTCATTTTTCTCTTGTAACGGCGAAAAAGATAGCCGGGTGGCTAAAATTGTGAAAAGTGTTTATCGTCCTATATAAGACTGTAACAACCAGTTACGTACAATTTTTGTTTCGTCGATTCCGTTCGGGTATTTTTGATGCTAGAGATGCACCTCGCATGTAGATACATCAACGAACATGTCTATAAAATATCAAAAATGATCGAAGTTAACGGCATGTCAGCAGTCGTAACGCGCAAGACCTAAATATCTACATGAAAGCTGTTTTAAGCCTTCTTACAAAGCGAATCCAAAAGAAGTTGCATAAAGTTCACATAAAAATAATGGATTTCTTTTTCCCCCAACCTAATAATATACCATGCTGTGATATTAGTCTCATGTGCGGTATAAATTTGTAACTCTTCTATTTGATTAAACATACAACATGTATAATGTGTAGATTGAAGACTATTTATTACATTTTAATTTATCTATCTATTAAATTTATTCCAGAAAACTAATTACAATTATCCTTCAAACATGATAAAATTTTAAAACTGAGCAAGAATGAGATGAAGTATAAATCAAATTCTTATCATTCAAACAGAATTATTATCGTATAAAACTGCCATTTCACTGAAAACACAAAATACAACTAATTTTCCTAAAAGGTAATTAACCTTCACGCTAGTACTGAGTATTTTTATTTGAATCGGGCTCAAATAGATTACCACCCCGCTCCACAAACCCCATAAGTCGGCAAATAATGAGAAAATAACTTGCCGCAGATCATCTCCGAGAACCATCAATATTCGTTAAGATAATATTTGCATTCATTTCCTAATTACTTAATTCCATTTTAAGTAAAGGAAAACGCTCGGGAAATTGGGAATTCTTAAGGGAAATGGGGTTTTCCAAATAAAACAAACTTTGCAAAATCCCAAGCGGATATTTTAGGGAAACATATTTAGTTATACCCGCGTTAATAAATGCTTAGCGTACTGTTGCCCATACATACACAGCATTGGGAAAACCATCGAAAATTTCCCATTTTAATAATTATCTTTAAGTATTAAATTAGGATTAGTTACGCCCCTGGAGTCTCATGAAGTAGAGATAATTTGTAAAATATTTTAAAATATCAGAGTAATGTTGTAAAACTGAATTCAATAATGTTCTGTTGAATGAGAAATAACACTATTCAATTTTGAAAAGAATGAGGCAATTTATGGTTGTGTGCATTTAATATGTTTCACATTTAAGTTTTTGTATTACAATTTTAATCATGTTTTGTCAACTTTCTGATCTCACTTTGGAAGAAATGTTTGATTTTAATAAACAGAAAACTCAATTACCAAATTTCCAAGCAGTTCAGTGAAATTTTGCCATTAAAATGGTTCAAAAAGTTATAATTACCTAGTGGATATTTTCCAATTCTAGTAATTTTAGTTAATAGTTTAAACTATACTTGGATTATTAATTATAAGATCTTTTCTTATGATATATAATACATCCTCAATTGATTTTAATGATCTTTTCACAAATATTCCTGTTGATAATTTTATTTATTTTATAATAGTAGTTTGTGGTTTTCTTTTGTAATAAATATTTTTTTCTTTTATATTAGTGGAATCTTTTACATATATGTAATAGTGATTTATTGTTTGACATGGACAGATACAGAATTGTGAAAATATTTATGTACATATTTTTAATAATTATTTTAAAATGAAGAACAACTTAATATGTTCTGGCTCATGGAATTCCACAGGGTTTGAAATTCTCGAGTCCTCTCGCAAATTTATTTTACCATTGTTTTTAAGAGCCTTATGTTGTGTAGCCCTATGTTTTTAGATACATAGTGACTATGATTTATTATTTTAGATATATAGTAACTATGATTTTACATACATAGACTTTATAAATGTTAATTTTCCAAAATAATGTTCAATTTCTAAAATTACGTATCCTGAAGATTTAAAAACTAAATTGAAAAATAATAGTAAATAAAAATCTGAATTTTTAAATTCTTCCATTGCAGTTGAAACCCAAATTAAATACATAGGATAAAATTAATGAGAATTTAATTTTAGAGTTAATAAATTAATTTACTTAACTTCAAATATTTGTATTAAAATTTTTAAAAACGTAATTTTTGGTCAGTTAAATAAATTTTTTAATACATTAAAAACATTAAAAAATAAATAGAACATTTCAAAATAACCCTCCCCCATAAATTCTGTCAAACATTGTTTAGCAAATAGGCGTTTGTTATGAGAATGCACAAATATAAAAAAAAAAACTCCAAAAAAGTTGATACACTTTTATAGACAGAACAAAATGAAAGGCGGAATAAAGTCATTATGGCCATTTCAGAAAAACCATACTTTTTTCCAATATGGAGAACATTCCTGATCGCCATGTTGAAACAAAGTAGTTTTCTGATATATATATTTATATTTCCGAAAATTGTTTAGTATTTGGAACAAATATAAATACAATAAAGCAATTATATAATAAAATTGCTTTAATTAAGCAAATACATAATAAAATTGCTTTAATAAAGCAAATATTTAATTATAAAATAATTATAAAATAAATTATAAAATTAAATGTATACACTGATATTTTTGACGAAATAAATGGTTTTAATTTTAAAGTAAACAAATTAATTTTTGGAATTCTAATGTTTCCTCTAAAATTTATAAAACATTATTTTCCATCAATTAAATCGAATCTATATAATTTGTAATAATTTAAATAACATCAAAAAACAAATATAAATAGACTAAAAAGTATTCTACTTAATAATAATTTTGCAATTCATTTTAGGCAAATAAAACATTGCTTATAAGAGAGAAAAGGCCTAGTTTTAAGACACAGAAGGATCATTGAAGATCTTATAAGAAGCTTGAAAAATCAATAATGTGTGTTTACATTTCATCTTTTAATTTATATATTTCTTTCTTTCCTGTATTTACTTGTAATTTTGCAATTTTGGAGTTAAGTATATTATATTGGCAACGTAGATTTTGTTTTTATTTTTCGCTGTATTTATTTGCAATATTGCACACTTGAAATTTGGTATTTATGGCAACTTTAATTCTTTTTTCTTTTTTTGTTTCTTAAATTTAAAACTTTTTCTGTGTGGCTTTACGATGAAATGACTTGATTTAGATATTAGTTTTCTGCCACTGCAGAAAATCCATACTTTGTACCCATGTGGTCAACATCTCCTGGATGAATGTTGGTACTTCATTTAAATTTATTTAAATTGATTCATCTTATAAATTTCACTTTGTGTACATGTTATATGGGAACAACTTTGATATATCCCCCCCCCTAAAAATTAAGCGCCAAATGTGGCACTCCCTTTGGACTTTTTAGGGTTGCTGTTTCTTGTTTTGGTGTTGCCAATTTAGGTTTTTTCAGCTTTTAGATTTTTGATGTTGTCAAATTTAGTATTTTCTTGTATTTTGTACCATTTTTTGAGTTTCTTTTTAAAGTTTTTTTGTTATTAACTATTTGTATGTAGCGATAATCCATCTTGGCGAGAAAAAAAGTCGCCAAATTTCCGATTTGGGGGGTATATCAAAGTAGTTCCGTTATATGTTTTATCTTTTTGCTATATTTAAAAAACATATAATTGTACATAAAAATATATTTAAAAAACATATAAACATTATTGTATTTATATTAGTTCAAAATATTTAGCAATTTTCGAATATTTATTTTATGATGGTTCTGTTTAAGCTGTTTTTGCGTTTGTGTTGTCATACTTATAAATGTTGTATATATTTATTTCGAATTATGATATTTATAACTAGCCATTCTCTTTACATTCCACATGATATGCTGCTAGTAACTCGTATTCATACAACAGAGCTGTTTATGTTTCCTGTGTTTAATTGTCAAATATGAAAAATTGCAGACAATTTTAATTAAGATTAATTTTGGAAGATATTTCATTTCCACGCCATAGTTTTGATCAAAAACTTAAATTCAAATTTATCTTCTTGGTGCTTAAGTTTTTTCTGATGCCAAGAGAGAAAGCAGCGTTAATAATACGAAAAATATGAAACAAGCCTTCATCCTTCAAAGTTCTGCTTTCCTGAGCTCGTATTTATGGCAACAGGGATCATCGCTCACTTTTCTTTCTCTCTCGTCATTAGTCGTGACGTTTTTCTGGATCAATCCTCCCAGGAGTTTTTCCCCCTCATAATATAATCCACTCCTGCGATTTAATGACCGGTAGAAAATCTTTTGTTGTATAATTTATTGTTCTTTCGAAGTTGAAATTTAATGAATTTCCAATAAGAAGGACTTTGGACTCTTGGAAATATGATTATACATCTCTGAATCGATATCGAACGCTGCAAGAATTTGTTTTCATAGAAGTGACGTAAGTGCTGGAAGAGATTTTTCTGCATGTGAGAAACTCTTAGTGACGTTGTAGTTTGTATCTAATGAAGATTCCGTTTTTTTTTTTTTTTTATTTAAAATACTTCAATTTTAGTAGTTAAAAAGAACAGTGATGAAGAAGTTACCATTCACAAATTTAATTGGATATAATATGCTTAAAATATTCCATTTATGCGAGCATCATGTTATCATTCTTTCTTCTAGGCAAATAACGGTAACTTGAGTTTAAAATATTTTTGGCATTTCTAATGATTTGTCCCATTTCTAACAATTTGTCTTCATTTGGGTATCTTAAACGGTAGCCAGTAACGACCATATCATATAAACATAAACATATATTGCAGGATTATATAACTTTTGGTGCTTACGTACTATATCGACTACCTTGGCGATATTTGGTGATAAAAATTTTCATTGGGGATTTTATTGGTGAGACTAGCATAATTTAAAAAATATTTATATAATACTGTTTTATTTTAGCGCTCACTATAACCTATTTTAGCACCTAGGTTTTTCTTAGGTAGTCGTCATATAATTATTTTCCGGTCACTAGTTTTAGCCATGTATCTAAGCTAGCCACCATAGTAAGTACCTAATTTTTTGTGACAGTTAAAAAGAAACATATGTATTGTGTTCTTGTTTTCTATCCATGTGTTAAGTATAAATATTTTAGTAGTTTGAATATGGTAATAATTGTAAAGTTACTAGCAAACGTATTTTTGTTACACCTATCTTTGTTAAGTTATTTTCACACAAGTATTTCTATAATGGTTCAACCAATCTTTTGTTGTAGGTAGTTAATTTACAGAAAGCTTTCATGCAAATCAAAAGAGAGATATTGAATCAATTGTTAATTTCTGATAACTTTTACATTCTATGTAAGAGCATATGTTGTGAATATCTTTTATAGTATGAAATTTACACACTTTCTTTCGTTTTATGAAATATTGCTTAAATATCTCAATATCTCTTGATTCCAAATTTGACAAATATTTTTGTATATATCTCATTAACAAATCTTCATTTTTTATAAACATCACTAAATACTTTTTTCATAAATGCATTTGCACCATGTTTTATTGGTATTGGTTTAAAAATCTAATTTACAGAAATTATTAAAATTGAGTTCAATAAAACTTTATTATGATTTAACTAAAAGATAATGAAATTGACTTTAATAAAAAAACTAAACTCAATATAACGTGTTTTTTATTGGCTTTATCAGAAATCTTTTCACGAAATACACTAAAAGGAAATAATCAAATTAAGATGTAATATGAATTCCTTTGATTCCAAACTATTTTCCGATATAGACCCAGACTTCGTATCATTAAGAGAATGTCGG
>JAPDSC010030786.1:0-11547 GCA_026290005.1 Latrodectus geometricus | reverse complement strand
GGCTGCATAACTCATACCAGGCTGTGGCGTACGAGAGGCGACAATTTTCCTAGCCTCAGGATAGGTAATTTTGTTTTTAACTTTTAACGTGGTGATTTCTTTTTCGTGAGCCCATTGAGGACAACTTCGAGAATAGGAGGGATGGTCACCATTACAGTTGACACAAGCCTCCTTCGCTGTGCAGTTCGCACTATCGTGGCCAACTACCGCGCAGCGAGAGCAGGTAAGTTTGCCTCTGCAAGCGTTTCTCGAGTGTCCAAAACGCTGGCATTGAAAACATCGCAAGGGATTTGGAATGTGTTGTCGGACGGGTAAATTCAGATAAGCAGCTTTGATTTTGTCAGGAAGGTCTGGGGTCGCAAAGGTCAGAATGAGATGTTTAGTGTCAATGAACTGACCATCTCTTCTGACTCTGATGCGTTCAACACCGCAGACCTTTTGACTTTTCAAGTTATCAAGAATTTCTTCCGTCGACGTGTTTAACAAATCTCTTGCGGAAATCACTCCACGTGAAAAATTTAAATTTCCGTGAGGCAGGACAGTCACGTCTATATTTGCCATCAATGTCATGTTGATTACTTTAGATGCCTGAGTAGAGTTTGCAACCTCTATCAATAAGTCACCAGAACGTCTTTTCTGGATACCACTGACTTCTCCTACAAAACACGATATTCCTTTTTGTGCAAGAAAAGGGGATACTTTTTCAAAAGAACCCACTTTTCTTTTAACAATAAAAAATTTACTATTTGAATCATTTAATAAATGCTCCCGTGGCAGAAAAGATGATTTGCGGTTTTCCGTAATTATCAGATAAAATTTCATGACTTGACCGCACCACCCACCACCGAGTCCAACAAGGGGATGCAGACCAGCTGCATCAGTGCTAGCCAAGTGCTATACGCTCACAGTACATCCCTGTGATGGCCTCCACCCTTAACGAGTCATCCAGCAGATGTACCGATCGCTTGATCCATAAAGCCGATTGATGTGCTGAGGACCACAGCACACCTCCCGTTTACCTGAAGCAGAGGCCAAAGTAATGTGTTGGTCTCTGGGGGCCTCAATTACCAGGACCCTCCTTTCCAGGGACACGGGTCTCCACGCACGGCAAACACGTGGGTGATTTAGTCCCCAAGAGTAACTAATAGCAACAGAGCGGCGACAGCTGCTCAAGGGGAGCCCTCAACCTCGTAAGAGGTAACCACAACGAGGGAGAAAATGAAGAAAATGTAGATGTTGATGTTGTTGGGTTGGGTTTTTTGGCGCAAGGTCCAAAAAGGACAAGCTGCGCCAGAAATAAAATTTTTAAGGAAATATATTATTAAGAGAAACCCAGACTCAACAATAAAAGGTTAAAATAAAAAAATAAATGTATATATATATATATTTTAAAAACCTAAACTATATCAAATAAAAGTAAAAATAAAACTTATAAAATCAGAGCCATAAAGTTTAAATAAAATTAAGAAAACCAATCGCCTTTAAAAAGGCAAAAAGGTTTCTGTGGGGTGGCTCCCCCACTAAATCATATAGAGTTAAAATGTTAGTCTGAAAAAATATAAAACGGTAAACGTTAAAAACAGGACATGAGATTAAAATATGATTGACAGAAAATGGAACATCACACGTTTCACACCATGGGTTCAATTCATTTAGAAACAAATGTCTGTGTGTGAAACGTGTGTGTCCGATACGAAGGCGAGTTAATCTAACATCTGCTCTTCGTATCGGTAAAACTGATAATGGAATGAGAGATGGAAATATGGCACATAATTTATTAGTGACCTGCATACTCCATAACTCCTGCCAGAGAGAGTTAACAAATCTTTTTACAACCCTTCTCACATCGAAAAGAGGGACAGATGAATGAAGTAAGGACGATGCAGCTTTAGCAGCTGCATCCGCCTTTTCATTTCCCTCTAGACCTACATGACCTGGGATCCAACAGAAAATGATGTCATAACCCTCGCCAGCAAGGGAATCCAATGCCCCGAAAATCTTGGACACAACTGGATAACAATTATTATAGTTTCTCAACGCTTCTAAAACACTCAAACTGTCAGTATATATACAGATTTTATTAAATTGCTCTGTATTCACAAGCTGAAGGGCTTGAAAGATAGCCGTTGCTTCAGCGGTAAAGACTGAGCAGGACGAATGAACACTGTAACCATGACTGGTATCAGCATAAAATATGCCACAGCCAACATGTCCTGCAGTTTTTGAACCATCCGTGAATACAGGCGTGTATGATGAATACTGACAGCGGTGAGATAGATAAAGCTGTTGAAAAACTGTTGAGGTTTTGTCCGATTTTGTATATTGAGCAAATGGATTAATAATATTTATCTGTGGATCGTACCAGGGTGGATGTGATTGTAAGTCCGTTTTAATAAAACGGACATCATGTAGGTCTGTCAAATGGAGTTGCTGTTTAGTTCGAGTGAGAAAAGGTTGGATGCTGTATGGTCGAGCATCGTATAGTCTCTCAAATGCAGGAGAAATGGCCAAGGAACGTAGAGGATGTTGACGGTCAGACATGACCTTTGCTTACTAATTGAGAGACAGCTGCATCCGTCTCAGGTCTAAAGGCAATTGATGACAAATGGCATAAAGACTCTGGACGGGTGATGTGCGGAATGCGCCTGAACAGATTCTCAAAGCAGAGTGATGCACAGTGTCCAATCTGCGTAATACTGAAGACCTAGCAGATCCATATACAACACTTCCGTTGTCAATACGAGACAAAATGTGTGCTTGGTAGACCCGAAGGAGTGACAAGCGATCAGCACCCCAAGAAGTATTAGATAATACCTTGAGGATATTAAGCGATCGCTCGCACTTCTTCCGCAAATGTAAAACATGCGGAAGAAAGGTCAACTTTCGGTCGAATATCACACCAAGAAATTTAATCTCGTTGACTGCAGGTATTTGTGTGTTGTTGAGTATGATAATTGGATCATTATGAATGCTGGTCTTCCTGCAGAAATGGACACAGCAGCTCTTGCTAGGAGAGAGTGTAAAGCCATTCTCTGCACACCATGCAGCTATTTTATTTACAGATGTTTGTAATTGTCTCTCAATCAGACGCATGTTCGAACCTTGGCAAGATATTTGCAGGTCATCTACATACATTGTGCCATATACAGAAGGTGATAAAAGATGAAGAATATGACTGATGAATAAATTAAAAATTGTTGGACTTAAAATATAGCCTTGGGGAACACCCTCGGCTTGAATAAAAGTATTGGACAAAAGGTGTCCAATACGAACTTTAAAAACTCGGGAGCGTAAGAAATTCTGAAGGAATATCGGAAGATTACCCCGAATGCCAAAATCATATAATTTACGGAGAATACCATATCGCCACGTACGGTCGTATGCCTTCTCGATGTCGAAGAAGATGGAAACCAGATGATTCCTCCGCACGAAAGCGTTGCGGATTTGGGTTTCCAGATATGTTATGTTGTCAAGAGTGGATCTTCCTTTACGGAAACCACTCTGATTTACATGTATACATTTATTTTCTTCTAAGACATGTACGAGACGGGCGTTGACCATACATTCGAGAGTCTTACAAAGGCAACTCGTCAGAGCTATTGGTCGATAATTTGATGGTTCTGAAGGATCCTTACCAGATTTAAGGACAGGAATCACTATAGCTTCGCTCCAAATTGATGGAAATGCATTTTCAGTCCAGATCCTATTGAACAAATATAATAAGTTCAACAGGGAATCTGGTTGGTTGGTTGGGTTTTGTGGCGCAAGGTCCAAAAAGGACAAGCTGCGCCAAAAAATTAAATTTTTATTAAAACTTTTTTTTTTTGGCAAAACCCATACTCAACGTTAAAAATTTAAAAAACAAAAATAAGTGTATATAAATATATTAAAATCTAAATTAGTATAATTGTAAAAATGAGTATAATTGTAAAGTAAAACTCATAAAGTTTAAATAAAATGAAGAAATCCAATTGCCTTTAAATAGGCAAAGAGATTTCTGTGGGGTGGTTCCCCCAACAAATCAGACAAGGTTAAAATATCAGATTTAAAAAATTGTAAACGCTTATGGTTAAAATATTGACATGATATTAAAATATGATGAATAGTGTATGGTTCATCACACGTTTCACACCATGGATTTAATTCACTTAAAAACAAATGTCTGTGTGTGAAACGTGTGTGTCCGATACGAAGGCGAGTCAATCTTACGTCTGCACTTCGCAGCGGTAAAACAGGTAATGAGGTGACAGATGAGATGATAGTATGTAACTTGTTGACAACCTGCATATTCCATGATTCCTGCCAAAGGGAAAAAATAAATGCTTTGACACCCCTTCTCACATCAGAGAGCGGAACTGATGGTAAGTGTTGACCTGATGCAGCCTTTGCAGCTGCATCCGCTCTCTCATTTCCATCAAGACCCACGTGACTTGGTACCCAACAAAATAAAATTTGGTAACCCTTGCCAGCAAGGGATTCCAATACTCTGAAAATTCTGGACACAACAGGATGATTATTAAAACTATTGCCTCTCAAAGCTTCCAAAACACTCAAGCTGTCAGTATATATACAAAATTTATGATAGGCGTCTGTATTCACCTGCTGAAGAGCGTAGTATATTGCTGTTGCTTCAGCAGTGAAGATGGAACAGGACGAATGTAGGCTGTAACTGAAAGATGTATTATTCATAAAAATGCCACAGCCCACATGTCCTGCTGATTTAGAACCATCCGTGAATACAGGTTTGTATAAATGATACTGACAGCGATGAGATGAAAATAGCTGTTGAAAGACAATAGGTGTTGTGTCAGACTTTCCATATTGAGCAAAGGAATACATAAAATCAAGTGTCGGGTCATACCAAGGCGGATAGGCGAAGTAAGTTGGTGATTCAATCCGCAAATCACGTAGATCAGTAAGAGATAAATATGTGTTTATTCGTGTGAGAAAAGGTGGGATGCTCATAGGACGAGCATCATAAAGTCTTTTAAGACCAGGATTAGGAATCATGGAGAGTAGCGGATGATGAGGGGTCGATATGATTTTATAGTAGTAATTGAGAGACTGCTGCATTCGTCGCAGGTCTAACGGTAATTGATGACAAATCACGTATAGACTCTGGACGGGTGATGTGCGAAATGCGCCAGAACATATTCTAAGGGCAGAGTGATGGACAGTGTCCAATCTGCGTAAGACAGAAGACCTTGCAGATCCATACACAACACATCCGTAGTCAATTCGGGATAAAATCAGAGATTGATAAACCCGAAGGAGTGATGAGCGATCAGCACCCCAAGATGTATTTGATAGCACCTTGAGGATATTAAGCGATCGCTCACATTTCTTCCGCAGATATAAGATATGCGGAAGAAAAGTTAGTTTTCGGTCGAAAATCACTCCGAGGAATTTTACCTCATTGACCACAGGTATTGGTGTATTGTTGATGTAAATTATTGGATCATTATGCAAGCTAGTCTTTCTGCAGAAGTGGACACAACTACTCTTGCCAGGAGACAGAGTATGGCCATTTTCAGCACACCATGCAGCTAATTTATTTACAGCACTTTGTAACTGTCTCTCAATTAACCGCATATTGGACCCCTGACACGATATTTGCAGGTCGTCAACAAACAAAGTTCCGTGAACAGAAGATGGTAGGTGATATAAAATGTTGCTTATATACAGGTTAAAAAGTGTTACACTTAAAATAGAGCCTTGGGGTACACCCTCAGCTTGAATAAAAGTATTGGAAAAAATACTTCCAACACGAATTTTAAAAACACGGGAGCGTAAAAAGTTTTGCAGGAATTTCGGCAAATTACCCCTGAATCCAAAATTATATAAAGTACGGAGAATTCCATATCGCCACGTACGGTCGTAGGCCTTCTCTATGTCAAAGAAAATGGAGACCAGATGATTTCTTCGCACAAAAGCATTGCGAATCTGGGTCTCCAAATATGTTATATTATCTAGAGTGGATCTTCCTTTACGGAAGCCACTCTGATTCATTGGAATACATTTATTTTTTTCCAAGACATATACGAGTCGGTTATTGACCATACGTTCAAGAGTCTTACATAAGCAGCTAGTCAGAGCAATTGGTCGATAATGTGAAGGTTCTGAAGGATCCTTACCAGGCTTCAGAATTGGAATCACTATGGCTTCATTCCACATAGATGGAAATTTATTTTCAGTCCAGATCCTATTGAACAAATGCAATAAGTTCAACAGGGAATCTGAACTTAAATATTGAAGCATGTAATAGCTGATTCCATCAGGTCCTGGACTGGTGTTATGGGCCTGCTTTAGTGCTTTCTTCAATTCCAACATCCGAAATTCGCTGTTATAAGGCAAAGCTTGTCCATGGTTGAAACGAATTGGTGTTCTTTCAGCTCGACTCTTAATCCTTAGGAACGAAGGAGTATAAGAGTCGGTGCTTGAGACACTGGCAAAAGTTTCACCAAGGACGTTAGCGATATCCTTGGGAGAAGAGTGTATAGCAGCTCCGGTTTTTAAAACAGGAATAGAAAATTCCTTATAAATACCATTGGCTGCTTTTACTCTTCTCCATAACTGCTTACTGGATGAGGAAGATGTTATTGAAGAAAGATAGCGAGACCAGGATTCCTTCTGACTTCGACGACGAGCTCTGCGAGCTAATGCTTTTGCTCTTTTAAAGGCAATAAGATTCTCCGTTGTGGGGTACCTCCGAAACAACCCCCATAACTTCCTTTGTTTTTTATAAGTTTCTCGGCATTCATTATTCCACCACGGTTTGCAACGCCTTTTTAGTATAGAAGAACTTTTAGGTATCGCTGTATCAGCTGCATTTATTATTGTTTCAGTGACTTTGCGAACAGCTTCATCAATATCATCGATCATAACCATTTTATCATCAACGACTGCCAATTGTGTAAAAACTGTCCAATCTGCCCGACTGTACACGTAAGTAGGTAGACGTTGTCCTACACTACTACCTCCAGTCTGGGAGATGACAAGCGGGAAATGATCGCTATTATGCAGATCATTTCCTACTGTTAAATTTAACAATGGCAGAAGTGAAGGAGAACAAATGGCGAGATCGAGAGAATGAAATGTTCTTGTGGGTATGTGGAAATATGTCTTCTCGTCGGTATTGATCAGACAGAGACAATTATCAGAAATAAATTGCTCTATCTGACGACCGCGAGAATTAGTATCATCACTTCCCCACAGAGAATTATGTCCGTTAAAGTCACCTAACAACAAACAAGGTTTAGGCAGCTGATCAACCAATTTATCAAGTTCCTCTTGGCGGATGACATCATGTGGTGGCAAATATAAGCTACAGACTGTAATCAAGCAAGTTGTGTGGATTCTTACAGCTACAGCCTGCAGCGTAGTATTTAATGGATGGACAGTGCTGGGAAAATTATTAGATGTTAATAGACAAACACCTCCAGACACTGTACCATCGTCACCACAGTCTTTACGAAAGCATTTAAACCCTCGCAGAGTAATGTTATTTGTAGACTTCAGGAAAGTTTCCTGAAGTGCTACACATGCGGGGTTATAATCTGACATTAAAGACTTGATGTCATCAAGATGGGAACGCAAACCATGGCAGTTCCAAGAAACGAAGGAAGTTATTGTTTTATTTGAAAAGCTCCTCTCCCGGAGCTGGAAGGCATGTCATCTGACATCTCCTCGAACGATATGTCATCGTCCGAGGGATGAAGAGAAACCGCGTCAGCTTCCAGGGATAAGGCCTTACGGGTGGATAAAGAGGACTTACCAAAGCCCTCCTTAGAAGATTTTAATTTGTGAGCCTTCATAGCTTTTGATTTGGCTAATGGAGCTTTCCTTTTAATTGTATTCATGTCGGAGGTTTTTGTTTTTTGAATAAGATTCTGGGGCAATGTTGAAGAGGTAATTTCAGGGTCTGTCTGTGTGCTACTGGATTTACATACTTTCCTGGCAGCGGTTGCATAACTTACTCCAGCTTGTGGAGTTCGAGAAGTGACAAGTTTTCTGGCCTCAGGATAGGATATTTTTTGGTTGATCTTAACCGTGGCTATTTCTTTCTCCAGTATCCAGTGTGGACAACTTCGAGAGTAGGATGGGTGGTCTCCATGGCAGTTGACACACCTTTCCTTTGCATTGCAGTTAGAGCTTTCGTGGTCAACCACCGCGCATCGAGCGCAGGTGAGTTTTCCCCTGCAAGCACTCTTCGAGTGTCCGAAACGCTGGCACTGGAAACATCTCAGGGGGTTTGGAATATATGGCCTAATGGGAAGATTCATATATGCTGCTTTAACATATTTTGGAAGGTCTGGGGTCGCAAAAGTCAGAATCAGATGTTTGGTGTCTATATACACACCATCTCTTCTGACTTGAATGCGTTTGACACCACAGACCTTTTGATCAAGCAGATTTTCAAGAATCTCCGCCGTCGGCGTGTTCAACAAATCCCTAGCTGAGATGACGCCACGTGAGAAATTAAGATAACCATGAGGCACAACAGTCACTTCTAAGTTAGCCAAAAATTGCATATTTGCAATAATGGCCGCTTGAGTATCTGAAGCAACCTCTACCAGAAGATCACCAGAGCGCATTTTCTGAATATTTTTTACCTCTCCAATTGCTGCCGAAATCCCCTTTGAAATAAGAAAAGGAGAAACACTTGAAAAAGTGCTCTCTTTTCTTTTAATTATATAAAATTTAGCATGAGTATTCTTCAAAATTTGCTCCCGTGGGAGAAAAGAAAAGTTTGTAGTATCCATGGAAATTTAATAAAATTTCAGGACCTGACCGCACCACCCACCACCGAGTCCAACAAGGGGGTGCAGACCAGCTGCACCAGTGCTAGCCAAGTCCCATACGCTCACAGTACATCCCTGTGATGGCCTCCACCCTTAACGAGTCATCCAGCAGATGTACCGATCGCTTGATCCATAAAGCCGATTGATGTGCTGAGGACCACAACACACCTCCCGTTTACCTGAAGCAGAGGCCAAAGTAATGTGTTGGTCTCTAGGGGCCTCAATTACCAGGACCCTCCTTTCCAGGGACACGGGTCTCCACGCACGGCAAACACGTGGGTGATTTAGTCCCCAAGAGTAGCTAATAGCAACAGAGCGGCGACAGCTACTCAAGGGGAGCCCTCAACCTCCTGAGAGGCAACCACATTGAGGGAGAAAAGGAAGAAAGAGCAGAAGGGGAGAGAAGAGAGGAAAAGAAAGAATAGTAAAGATCACTGGGGTACCTCGGGATTGTGACACCCGTGTTTACTTAAAGAAAGTAAACCCCCTGAGGGGACAGGGAATCTGGACTTAAATGTCGAAGCATTTGATAGCTGATTCCGTCTGGTCCTGGGCTGGTATTGTTAGCCTGCTGTAATGCTCGCTTCAATTCCAACATCCGAAATTCGCAGTTGTAAGGAAAAGCTTGTCTTTGGTTGAAACGGATTGGTGTTTGCTCTGCTCGACTCTTTGTCCTTAGAAACGAAGGACTATAAGAGTCAGAGCTGGAAACTCTAGCAAATGTTTCACCAAAGACGTTAGCAATATCCATAGGAGAAGAGTATATAGCAGCTCCGGTTTTCAAAACAGGAATTGAAAATTCTGTGTAGATACCATTGGCTGCTTTAACTTTTCTCCATAACTGCTTGCTGGATGTGGAAGGTGTTATAGCAGAGACATAGCGAGACCAGGATTCCTTCTGACTTTGACGACGAGCTCTTCGAGCTAATGCTTTTGCTCTCTTAAAGGCAATAAGATTCTCCGTTGTGGGGTACCTCCGAAACAACCCCCATAACTTCCTTTGTTTTTTATATGTTTGTTGACATTCTTGGTTCCACCATGGTTTGCAACGCCTTTTTGTTGTAGAAGAACTTTTAGGTATAGAAGTATCAGCTGCACCTATAATTGTTTCGGTGACTTTTTGAACGGCATTATCAATATCATCGATCTTTACCATATTATCATCAACAACTGCCAATTGTGTAAATAAAGGCCAATCTGCCCGACTGTACACGTACGTAGGTAGAAGTTGTCCTACACTAGTACCTCCAGTCTGGGAGATGACGAGCGGGAAATGATCGCTATTATGCAGATCATTCCCCACTGTTAAATTTAACAATGGCCGAAGTGAGGGAGAACAAATGGCGAGATCGAGAGAATGAAATGTTCTTGTGGGTGTGTGGAAATATGTTTTCTCGTCGGTATTTATCAGACAGAGACAGTTATCAGAAATAAACTGCTCTATCTGACGACCGCGAGAATTTGTATCATCACTTCCCCACAAAGAATTATGTCCGTTAAAGTCACCTAGTAACAAAATTGGAGCGGGCAGCTGATCAATTAGATAGTCAAGTTCTTCTTGACGGATGACATCATGTGGTGGCAAATATATACTACAGACTGTAATTAAGCATGCTGTATGTATTCTTATAGCTACAGCCTGTAGAGTAGTATTTAATGGATGGACAGTGCTGGGGAAGTTATTGGATGTTAAAATAGAAACACCTCCAGACACTGCTGTTGTTGTTTTGTTGTTGTTGTTGTTTAGTTGGGTTTTATGGCGCAAGGTCCAAAAAGGACAAGCTGCGCCAGACACAAGATTAAAATAATGATTTTCTTCGACTCATTAAAATCTTAAAATTATGAGCTATTAAAACAAAATGTTGTTTAAAATGATATAAGCATTTACAGGAATTAAGAAAGTTGTGAATAAAATATTTTTAAAAGTTGATATAATGGATAAAAGTTAAAGCGTCTGATTAAAATATTTCTAAATTTAGATAAAAGGAATAAAATTAATTGCTTTTAAAAATGCAAACAGATTGTGATGGGGTGGTTCCCCTAGCAAGTCTGTTAATGTTAAAATATCAGTATTAAAAAATATGAAGCGGAAACGGGTAAAATCTGGACAAACAATTAAAATGTGATGCACTGTGTATGGTTCATCACACGTTTCACACCAAGGATTTAAATCACTCAAGAAGAGATGTTTGTGTGTGAAACGCGTGTGACCAATACGAAGGCGAGTCAGTCTGACATCTGCACTTCGTACAGGTAAAACATGTAATGGGATGATGAATGAAAATATGGAATGGAGTTTGTTGCTGACTTGCATGTTCCAAGATTTCTTCCAAAGAGAATTTGTAAAATGTTTTAAACCTTTTCTCACATCTATTGACGGAACTGAAGGCAGAATAGAAGTGGACGCAGATCTCGCAGCCACATCAGCCTTCTCATTACCATCTATTCCTATGTGGCTTGGTATCCAGCAAAACAATACCTCGAAACCATTTCGAGACATTGAATCAAGCAGTTTGAAAATTTTGGACACAACTGGATGGCAATTATAGTTGCAATTTTTCAAAGCTTCTAAAACACTCTTACTGTCAGTATAGATGCAATATTTATGGAAATTTTGAGTTCTCACATACTGAAGTGCACGGTATATAGCCATGGCATGGTAAATAAATAAAACGAAGCAGCATTGGTGATTGTTTGTTTGGTTGGGTTTTGTGGCGCAAGGTCCAAAGAGGACAAGCTGCGCCAC